>CM077255.1:14852539-14925039 GCA_039654775.1 Spinibarbus caldwelli
AGGAATCTTAAAAATAGATTATAATTTTATTTATTTATTTATTTTTTAGGGATGGTGCAATCTTGGCACGTACTGGCCCTGAAGGTGTTTTCAGCATTCTGGGCATTAAAACAGGTGAGACAATCCCATTATTTTACTGTCACACATCAGAATGGAGAAACCACAGCAATTCACACCAGAGGCGTCATGCCCTTTCAAAGTGAGGGGGCACGTGCCCCCTCAGATTTTTGAGCCAAGTGGATTTTGAATGCAACTTCCAAAAGACAAAAAATAGCCGATTAATATTTTCTATATTTAATACAATCACACTGGCGTGATTAGATCGTTCAGTGCGTCATATCATCAGCATCTAAATTCAAATCTGCCTTCTCTGGCTGGCGCTGAGCCAGAGACAGATGCGTTTGAACAGCGCTGCGCATTATAACCAATCACACACGATTCTGTTGAGCTTATGAATGCAATGACCAATCAGAGGCATTCAGATGAGTCATCGCTAAAATGCCGGTGTTTTCACTTCACTTGCTCACTGACTGAATACCTCTTTCTGGCGAATTCTCTCGTCAGAAACAACAAAGTGCAAATGTGTGTACGAATATATAAGTAAGATATTCATTTCATAGTGTAAACAGCTTCAGTGATTTTAATGGGTGTTTTTGAGAGTGCTTGAACTCTAGACTGTTAGTAAAAATGTTCTTTGATCATGTAAATGTTCTTTGCGCTCTTTCTGTACAATGAAAGTGTTATGATTAGTAGCCTATAATGTTTTTATTCACATTAACTTTCAATGTTAAATTCACATTAATTATAAAGTCAGTTGTATTAAAATATGTTATGCATGACACCCATATTTAATAGATTACATTATTAGGTTACTTTACTTTGACCATCGCCCACTAGATCAACTAACATAATCTATAAAGGTGAGATTTATAGAATCCCCCCCCCCCCCCCCCCCCCCAACTCGTGCCCCCTCACTTATTGAGTGCATGACGCCCCTGATTCACACACTTATGCACAGTGCACAACGGTAAAGCAATTTGCAGTCGAAAGGTGGCTCACCACCTTCGTATCTACATTTGCCTGCACAGCTAAATTAGAGAGTAAAATTTTGCGAGAGCTTGAGTGTTTGTCTCGCTTCAGGCTTTTGTGCAGAATGTTGCAGGGTATGTATGTTGTTTGTGGAAACCAAACCTGTTTATCATAACAAATAAGAATTTTTGGTGTGGTTATATTCCACGAGTTCCAAAATGGACTCTAAAGACCTGATGCCCGACGTCCTTTTTTGTCATTTTTCATAATTACAATTTTCCATGTATTTCCCATAGGTGCTTGTCAATTGTATTTGCACTTCTCATATAGTAGAAATTGGACTAAGCAATCCAACCAAGTTAGTGTTCGCTATATTTGATAGATTTTTGTTGTTTACTATTAGTAAAAAATAGATGTTATTGCTCTCATTTTTAATTATTCTTATTGCATTTTAATGTCAAATTTTAGAATTAATGTGCTGTAAATGTAGATGCCTTTGGAGAGGATCTTGTATTTGCAGTCCTTGTGTAGTAGAAGCCTAACAGAAATAAAAATAAATGTGTTCATTATTATACAGAATGCTTGACAGATTAGACAGATCACACTTAAATTCAGGTTCGGACTAAGCAATCCAGCCAAATTAGTTTTCACTATATATTTTTGGTCTTTACTATCAATGAAAAACAGAAAGGATACACTGTAAAGATGATTTTTCAAAGTTATAAATAACACAAAGTTTATTGGAGTATGTTTTACAAGAATATACCGTTTCAGTCTTTCAGTCTTTCTACTTTTTTATTATTTTTATTTCTACTAATTTTCAAAAATTCTGAAGTGTAATTCACTGTATTACTTGTTTCTTTGTAATTATTTGAAGTTAGCAATGTCTGAGTGATTGTTTCAAAGCAAATCCTACACCAAATGTTTTTCAATGTGTTACTGTTCTTATTCTCAGTTATATTTGTTGTGTTTTAATGTAAAACTCTAGAATTAAGTTAGCGTAAATTTAGTTCCCACCTATAACGCATACAACATATCCCAGTTTTTTCTACTTCCGTATTTAACATTATGGAAACGTGAAGAAATTCTAAGCATCATTTAACACCTGCAAACATCCAAAGATAACCAAGGTGTCCCAGAATCATCAAAATATGACTGATGGTGTGCAAATACATTTAGCTGTGAAAGTGTTATCTTAGCAGGAGGCCAGAGCTTGCTTGAGCAACCATCTGATGCAGTGCTGTGGATTTCAGGCCTAAAAAAAAGACCTTGCTTGTTAAATTGTGGGTCATTCTGTTCACAGAATCACAAAGGCCCTGCTCCTGCCATGCCCTGTCCCTCCCCTGTGTTTAGCAGCGAGAGTTCCAGACATAAAGTTACAAAAGCCTCGTCCAACAAGTCCAGCTGAAATGAAGTACACTCCACCAAGCCATGCCAAGCTACCTCAGCACAGCAGTCTTATTCATTTGACCTTCATCCACACTGGAGAAAAGAGAAAAAGTGCCAACCAGGTGCACAAAAAGTTTCTTTTTTTCCACCCACTATGGGGCAGAAAGCAGATAACCGAAGTGGGAGGTGAGTGAACTATCTGGCGCAAAGCTTTTTTTTTTTTTTAACAACACAAAGGACAAAAAGGAGGGTTTGTCCCTCCATTCGTGCTCTCTATTCAATAAACAGCCTGCTGCAAACGACAAGCACTGTCTTTGGAGTCTGTAATAAGGGCATTCTAGATTTGTCTGAACCTGGAACATTAAACACGTTTGTCTTCCATCCGTCAATGTCAGAGCACTCATCTGTTCAAACGTCTGCCGTTCTGCAGGACGCCAGTGTTGTGTTTGTTCATTAATCATTTTAATCAGAACATGCACACAAACACGCACACACTGACCACGCAACAGACGGAAAAATCATTTAGCGGTTTTTGGTTAAAGTTGCATTGCATTTATTAGGAGGATTTACTAATCTAAAACTGGTGCATGTGCAGGTTTTATATATATATATATATATATATATATATATATATATATATATATATATATATATATGTGTGTTTAAGATTGAGATTTTTGTAATGTATGTAAATAAAAGCCTATTTGAAAATGTTCATCATATAAAGCGAATATGTCTTTTAGAAGACTTGCATTAAACCACTCAAAGCTTGACATGATTGCCTTGAAAAAAATGGATGGACAAAAAAATATTGAGATATTAAAATATCTATATGGCAGTATACAGTAAAGCTTTGCCAATGGTATTGAAAATGATTAAAGTCGTCATGAAATCAAAAAATGACCCTACTTACTTTTTTAGTGCACATTACTAGTCTTGTGGTGAACAATTAAACCGTCCAAGTCAATACACCGAGAAAAAAAAAAAAAAAAAATTGCCTGCCATAGTAATCTTTAATCAAAAACTGAAAATTTGCTTCCGCTCTGGAATGGCGTTCTCACTCTGATGACGTCAGTTTGATGGGGAGAATCCTCTTGTTAAGTATGACATAAGGACTACTGTTTCCGGGTCCAAGTCTCTACAAATTTCACTTGAGAATACTATCTCAGAAGCCATTTATGAGCACTATTTAATACTACATATTTAAGCTAAGCTTATATATAAGCTTATATAAAATTTTGCTGTGCACACTACAGTCTCTGTGCTCACAGTGTCCCAGACACTAATATTTTAGTTGAAACACTGTCTGTAACTAGTAACTAGTACTCGGAGTAGTTTTTGAGAAGAGTAATTTGTACTTTTACTTAAGTACTGTTTTGACACCATTATTTTTACTTGTAATTGAGTATTATTTCAGCAATGCAACAGTACTTGTACTTAAGTACAAATTTTCAGTACTCTTTCCACCACTGGAAATGAGATATTTTCACCAAACTTGGTACACAAGTGTATGAGCTCAATTTTTGGTCAAATTAAAAAAAAAAATTGTGCTGCTCTGCCACTTGGTGGCACTATAAGATCGAAAAAACTATAACTGGGTAACCGTTGGTCCAATCAACTTGAAATTTGGTATGCAGTGTCTTTGTCCGAAGTGGCACAAGTGGAGGACATTCGCGTATCTCAAAAAACATGGCCGCCATTGGCCAAAAAAGTTTAAGCACCTATTTGACAAGGTTAATGGAGGTCGATCGGAACGAAACTCGGTGGGCATGTTCGACTCATGGACCTAAAGGTCTATAAAATCTAAACAAAAACACAAAACTTTACAAAACTTGGTGAAAACGTGTCAGATGACTCTTAATATGCATGCCAAGTTTCATGGCGATCGGACCATAGGTGGTGCTATAACAGTTAAAAAGGCTTCAAAAACACAAGATTTTTATGGTAATTGGCCTCAAATTGCTAAAAAAATGCTCATATATTCACACATGCACTAGATCTTCATATCATATGATACATCTCCTCATTTTGAACAAGTTTGCCTCTGGGACTAATGCTGTCAATGAAATGGTTAATTAAATATTCACAAATGTTAAAAACCTACTTTTGCAAACTAGTCCTAGGTTTTTTGCTCAAGCTCAATCAAACCACTGCAGTAATATTCTCTGGAATCTCTAGATCAATAATTATCAAAAAAAAAAGAGTTGAATTTTGTCCTTTGGTTAGCGATAACGGGGTCATTTAGAAAAGGGGTGTGGCCAAATATACCCCAAAGCCTATAAAACCTAAACAAAAACTCAAAACTTTACGAAACTTGGTGAAAACGTGACAGATGACTCGTAACAAGGATGCAAAGTTTCATAGAGATCAAACCATAGGTGGTGCTATAACAGTTAAAAAGGCCTCAAAACACAATATTTCTATAGTAAATGACCTCAAATTGCCAAAAAAAAAAAAAATCATATATTTACACAAACACTTGATCTTCGTATCATATGATAGATCTCCTCATTCTGAACAACTTTGCCTCTGGGACCAATGCTGTCAATCAAAATGTTGATTAAATATTTGAGATTATTTAAAAAAAAAATACTTTTGTGAACTAGTCATAGGTTTTAAACTCAAAATCAATACAATCAGCGCAGTACAATTCTCTAGATCAATAATTATCAAAAAATGTTGAACATTTGCATTTGGACAGTTATAACGGCCATTTCGTAATACGGTTTTGATCTAGTGTACCCAAAAGTCTATAAATATTAAAATGAAAACTCAAAACACATCACAAAAATATTTGTAACCTCATGCATTATATCATTCTAAACAATCATGCAAAATTTTATAGAGATTGGACAGAAACTGACACTATAATAGCTATGAAGGTTGAAAACAGTACGTCTAAGCTACATTACATGAAAGTGCAAATACAACCACTAGATGGCAGCAAAGGATCACTCATTGGCTCATTCTATCACTTATAAAGTTCTTTTTAGTTCTTTTCTCAGGTTTTATTAGGTACTGACATTCAGATAGTTTAAAATTGCCATTATTACATTTAAAATCACATTTAGTCAAAGCTTACCACTTCATATATACAGACATATCAGTCTTGACAATTATGCCACATTATGCTTAAATTTAAATCTGAAAAAATATTCTAAACAGGACACTTCCAGTAAACATCTCATTACCTGTAAGTTATTTAAAATATCTATATCTTCAATATAATCTGTGTCTGTGTGTGTGAGCATGCTTAAGCCCTATTCGCGCGGGATTAGTATTACCTGGTGACGTCCAGTCATTTGTAATAATTGCGGAGGTTGTCTGTGATCTTAATCCCGCGCAAATCGGCCATGTCTGTAATTTGTAAAGTAAAAATTTCCCCGCTAATGACCTACCATATTTCGCCGAACACTGAGGTCCTGTGATAGTATTAGTCCCGTGCGAATCGGCATCTCTGTGATTTGGCCAGCATTTGGCAGGTCGTATATCATTTTTCAAGGTTTTTGTTTCTTGTGCGCCTTTTTATTAATCTTTCGCGAAGAATGGAGCTGCGCTGGAGTGTTTTTTTGGGTGCTGTCATATCGCTACACCATACAATTTGCAGAAAGAGAAAGCTGAAAAGGTTTTGAGGATAGTGTGTTACAAATAAATCAAGCATAAAGCTTGAGATATTATTTTAACCTGGTGAAATTTAAAATCACACATGGTCCCCAGATAATGCTAATCCCGTGCGAATAGGGCTTTAGTTTGTATTAAGTAGAGTGTGTGTTAAATAATATAGTTCAACTTTTTCATTACTCTGTGTGTATTTGTCATCATATTCTCCATCATGGATATGTTCTGGTGTCAGCCATACATTTCACGCTGGCTGAGACTCCTGACAGCATAGAAACCATGAAGGCCTTCAAGTGCTTGAACCCCGGTAATCGCTGCTTGCAGCTATATTTTATTCTTTTATTTGTTTGCTCATGCTGCTACTGTATTGCATTCAAACAACGTTCATTCTCTGTCATTTCTTTATTTCACCCTATACTCTCTCTTTCCTTCTGCTCAGTGACACAAACACACGTAATTCTTCTTAATGTGACAAATGAACTGCTCTAATCTCCAGCAAGCTCTACACTCGCCACCCGTGTTCATCTGTGCTAAATGAAAGCTTTTATGCAAATGAAATATTTTAGGGGGGGCATGAGTTATTTTTTTATTCAAATAAGCACGGCGTAACGCTGAGTCTTGGCACCCATATCATCGCTTCGAAACTCTACATTCAGATTCCCACTTTGTGACACGTCGCTGTAAAGCTTGTTAGCTTTAGCCCAGGTTCTTTAACGGTGACTCACCTGTTTGTACGGTAAACAGGCGACTTCAAACGGCCGCGGAAACTGGGCGCCCAGATAACGTCCATCTCCTGTGAGACGTGCTCGGTTGAAAGCTTACTCTATCAACAGAGCAAACAGGCTAAATTATGCACAGTAATACACAGGGCCCCGCTCACGCGCATCAATCACCTATAAGCGGAATACAATCGATCACATTCGCAAAACGTCACCGTACGCTCTCACCAGAACTATTTCCTCCCTATAGCTTGTAAGGAATTACATTACAGCGCAATTCTGCCAGCTTAGACGAGAATGCGTTTAAACATTTACAACAATACATCACAATATATGGCGCTGTCACCGTGGAGCCAAGAGGCATATTGCCAAGTCTCAGGCAATGTGACTCCGGCACTCTGGAATGACAAACCCTCCATCTGCAGTATTTACGACGGCTCCGTGTTTCGGAGCTCACAGCAGAGTGCTCTTCTTTATACTTGCAAGGAATAACCAGCCCTACATATGACAAACATCCTTCTCTCCTCTTCTGTTAGATCTGTGGTGTTCATAATGCATTGGCCGTCCCGGAGCAGAAAGCAGACAGGCTTTCTAATCTAACACGGCGTGCTGCAGACCGGCCGAGAGAGAGAGAGAGCTGTCACAGAGACATGCAGCCTCACAGCCGTGGACACATCCATAATGTGGAGCTCAGTGGGCCAAGCACATCCCAGCGTTCCCCTCTTCATCACAAATTCCAACACAAGCCCTTCTGCCACCAGCACGCAGAGTGCACAGAGTTCTGCCCAGCTTCTGAATTTAATATCAAACCCAGGATGCAGAAAGGGACTGGTGAATCTCCTTACAAGTAAGTTCACATGTACTTAAAAAAAATAAATAGATAATAATAAAATAAAAATCCTTTTTTGTTTTAAAACAAGGTGAGTGGTTTACATGAGAGAGATATATTAACATTTACTTGTTATTAAGTAAGCAAATCCAAGTGCAATATAACCATTAACATTTTTGTAAATAAATTCTCTATTTCAGGATATTTATTAACAAATTCATGTGCAAGAGACAATAGCCACACCCATAATAACCTCTCCCCTTCCCCCCAACACTATACACATGACTTCTTGAAGCCCATGTCCATCTCAGAGTAAAACAATACATAAATATACTGAATAAAAAGGTAAATGTGACTTTATCACAACTGCAACTTCATATCTGACAGTATGACTTTTTCTCAATTGTTTTTTTATTTATATTTCTTTGTATTTTTCTTTTTCTTTTCATCATAGTTGCAACTTATTATTTTAGATTTTCTCTCAGTTGCAACTCAATTATGTTTTATTATCTACTCTGAAATGAAAACTGGGACATCAGCTGAATTAATAAACAATCATTTATATAAATAAATAATAAACAAAAGGGTAATTTGACGTTATTGCTTGTAATTTTGACTTTATCACAACTGCAACTTCATATCTCACAATATGACTTTATATCTGATAGTTGCAACTTCTCAGAACTTTATCTCATAATTATGTTTATTTATTTTTTTTTACTCTAAGGCAAATAGAAATACTTCTGAATGATTGAAATGTAATTTAACATTATTGCTTGTAGTTGTGACTTTATCACAGTTGCAAATTCGTATATCACAATATGACTTTGTCATCTTCTTATTCATCTTATCTTATTCATTTGATAACACTATATTGTACATTTTATCTTACAATTGTTTTATGTTTTACTCTGAGGTGACAAAAAATATTTAAAATGGACCAAATAACCAAATGTGATTACAAATTCCTTTTTTTCCTTTGTGTTTCATTGTAAATTCTTTGTGAATATGTTTTAAATAATAAAAACAAGACAGACAGATGGAGTCCTTTATCATCAAATGTTAAATCTTTAATTAGGGCTGTCTTTGGCATTGTTTTTGTATTTCAGAACAGAACAGACCTCCATTGTAGAAATGCGGCCCAACACATGAGACAATTTTCTGCTCCAGTATCTCTGTGTAGGGCCATCAGGCTCTGATGTGGTCTAGAAATCCAACACACACACACACACACATCGACATTCCTTCCCTTCCTTTTGACTCTCTCTGTCTGTTACACACACGTACGCACTTCCTCTCTTCCTCACCCCACACCAGCTGCAGCCCACTTACCCATGGCACGGGCAAAAAACCCTGCAAATTGAACGGTTCAAAGGCAGCATGGTCTACCATCTGGGTTGGGAGGTATTTATGTATTTCGACTCTGAATTAACGACACCCCGGGACTCCAAAATGGATTAAATCATTATCAAAAATCTGATCTTGATAATCAGACATAGGCCCGTCTCCTGCGCTCCAGGGGAGGGCGTTTGATAACCACATGGATGGTAATAAAGAAGAGAGCTCTTTTATTCTTGGAGGGTCGAAGTTCTGGAACTAATGAGGGGGTTCCAGATCATACAATCGCCACACCACCTCCTCAAAGATCACTCAAGTTAATTTGCTCTCCTGAATGTCGTTCTTTCGGCAAGATGCATTATGCATTTCTCTGTAATGAATGAAAGAGCACTAAAATAGTTCCAGCAGCATGGAGGCGATCGCATGACTGCCGCTCCGAGTTATCAGATGCCTGATGATTGAGTTTCATATCAGATTTATTCGCCAAACAACAATGCTGCCTGTCTGAGGTGATAGAGCTTGTGGATTAAATGGCTCGAGTTTTCCGTTGACATGAAGCATCAACAGGAGAAGGGGGGAGGAAGAGAGAAAGATGTTCCACGTGTAACCCGATCAGCACAAGCAGCTGAGACACATTGTGTTTTGCGGGCGATCACAGAGGTTCCACTGTTCAGCTGTCAGTCAAATCCTGATCAGTGTTGGCCACAAACATAGCTTAACACCAACAGGAACAGGATCCAGGTTCTCAAACTTCAAGGCCCTTTTTATCTTCCCATACACTGCTGGAACTTGTCTGTTAGCACCAACCCGGGCTCATTGGGAAAACATGCCTCTACCTACATTTTTGCAAAACTCCAAAAACATACCTATACATAAAATACGGTTTACAGCAGTTTCCAACTGAAATGAACACAAGAGGCAGTAGACACCTAATTAAGTAACAGGGGCAGAATATCCAATATATAAAGATGCATGGATTTTGCATGGTTTGTGCAATACTATATTATGACCTCAAAACAGTGACCATACTGCATGATTTGTAAACAAATACATTTTGACGTTTGCATCACATAGCTCCATGTGTGTGACTTTTCTGATGTAGTAAACTTGCTCAGTAGCTCACCTGGTATAGTATTGCACTTGCGATTCAGAGCGCTCAACAACAAACATAATAAAATGTTGCTAGATTCAAATTCATCTGTCTCAGAAAAGAACCCAGGGCTTCATTTATAAAATGTTGCACAGAAACCATCCTAAATTTGATCTTACGATCATCTCTCAAATATGTGTACGTGTGACTCATAGAATGAACGTACGCAAAGAAAACACATGTACGCCTCTCTTTCAAATGTAAAATCTATGAATCGCAAATGATCTTGAACTTGCGTGCAACTGTGTGGTTTCAGCTCTCTGCCTTGTAAACGACTCCTAATTAATGTCATTAAGATATAAAAGATCACCAGTCATCATCCAAATCCTTTAATTTAGAACAGCGAGCTGCAAGAGCAGCTTAAATTTCCAAAAACCTGCAGTACTCTGACAAGAAAAAGTGTGTACATCTGCTCAGACCCTGACGTGACGCTAAGCACTTTTCCACGTCAAAGGCAGTTTTTACAAATATGAGCGTTGGCGTTGATTTAAGCGTATGCACACCCTAAGATCAAATCTCTGCATACGCACGCTTTATAAATGAGTCCGCTAATTCCAGAGCCACTCACTGGACATTTCACTCTTGTGAAATGTGAGAGTGAAATGTAAAATTTACATTTACTCTTGTGAAATGTGCAAAAAGTAACAATATAATTTGCAGAAAGTGAGTGAATAATTAATTACATTTTGGCACAAAGCTATCAACATTATGGTTTTGAAATGACATGGATGAGTAAATAATGACAGAATAAAATTTTTGGTAAAATGTCCCTTTAATATTTTTGTGTAAGATTGCATGTAGCATTTGCAGAGCCAATTAGCAACCTATTTTTACTCACATTTTGTAACTGGAGAGGAAAATCAGTTGTGGAGGGTTTTTAGGAACTAATGGTTACACGGTTACCATGCATTCATTTACACTAAAAACATCTGCTCCAAACTGCTGTTTTCAGTGGCAGTTCTATCTGCGTTCCTGGACCGTTAGCTTAGCATCACTTTGTCTCTGTGTTTGTCTCCTGCTGATTTGCTTTGATAGTGGGTCCACCGGGGCTCAGGCTGGCCTGTCTCATCAATTTGTTTTGCCTATCATTGTCATCACTGGAGCTTTCAAAGAGCGCCGGCCCACCAGTCAGACCACAGACATTGTGCCGAGCTTAATCAGCTTTGTTAGCATTTCTGTGTTTCAGTCACAGGCCTCAAATACGCAGAAACTTTATTAGTAATATGTTATGAGGAGAGAGGAAAAATCACAGATATAACCCATACAACAGTATGGTGACTCAGACACTTTAATGCCACTGATTAACTTTCCATTGCAAAAGTAGCTCTAAAGAACTATGTCAACCTAATAATTTGCACTTTAGCCAATGCATTACTCTTATAAGGCAATTAACTTTGCAATTTTCATTCTTCCTGCGTTTCATACTTCTCAGAGCTGACGCAATAAAAGATACATTTCATAACATCTTAAAGGGATAGTTCACCTAAAAATGGAAATTCTGTAATTAATTACTCACCCTCATGTCGTTCCAAACCTGTAAGACCTCCGTTCATCTTCGTAACACAAATTAAGATATTTTTGATGAATTCTGAGAGCTCTCTGACCCTCCCATAGACAGCAATGTAATTACCACGATCAAGGTGTAGAAACGTAGCAAGGACATCGGTAAAATAATCCATGTGACATCAGGGTTTCAACCATTATTTTACGAATCTACGAGATTACTTTATATGCACAAAGAAAATAAAAATAACGACTTTATTCAATTTGTCTCCTCCGCGTCACCCTGCCGCCATTTTGGAGAGTATCACATACGTAAACAACGTATGCTGTTCTGTGTCAGCTGCGCCACGCGGAATTTTTTTTTTTTCTTTGGAGCCCAAGCAACTTGGGCTATGAGCTTCTCCACCCTTCCTCCAGACTCTAGGACCTTGGTTTCCAAATGAAATACAAAACTTGCTCTCATCTGAAAAGACGACTTTGGACCACTGAGCAACAGTCCAGTTCTTCTTCTCCTTAGCCCAGGTAAGACGCCTCTGGCGTTGTCTGTGGTTCAGGAGTGGCTTAACAAGAGGAATACGACAACTGTAGCCAAATTCCTTGACACGTCTGTGTGTGGTGGCTCTTGATACCTTGACCCCAGCCTCAGTCCATTCCTTGTGAAGTTCACCCAAATTCTTGAATCGATTTTGCTTGACAATCTTCATAAGGCTGCGGTTCTCTCAGTTGGTTGTGCATCTTTTTCTTCCACACTTTTTTTTTCCACTCAACTTCCTGTTAACATGCTTGGATACAGCACTCTGTGAACAGCCAGCTTCTTTGGCAATGAATATTTGTGGCTTACCCTCCTTTTGAAGGGTGTCAATGATTGTCTTCTGGACAACTGTCAGGTCACAAGACCATGATTGTGTAGCCTAGTGAACCAAACTGAGAGACCATTTTGAAGGCTTAGGAAACCTTTGCAGGTGTTTTGAGTTAATTAGATGATTGGCATGTCACCATATTCTAATTTGTTGAGATAGTGAATTGGTGGGGTTTTGTTAAATGTGAGCCAAAATCATCACAATTAAAAGAACCAAAGACTTAAACTACTTCAGTCTGTGTGCATTGAATTTATTTAATACACGAGTTTCACAATTTGAGTTGAATTACTGAAATAAATGAACTTTTCCACGACATTCTAATTTACTGAGATGCACCTGTATATGGTAGGGCTATGACTAGTCTCACCATAATATGATTTTATATTTACATTTAGCAGACACTTTTATCCACAGCAACTTACATTGCATTCAAGTTACAGTTTTTTACATTTTATCAGCTCTTGCTTTCCCTGGGAATCGAACCCATGATCTTAGCGTTGCTAGCGCCATGCTCTACTATTTGAGCTACAGGAAAGCATATATGCTGTATGCATGCTATATATAAAACACAATATATGCTTTATATAATATGCTCTTTAAATATATATATATATATATATACACACACAATTATATCATAAATCTAGGTAAATTAGTTGACATCACCCATCCATATTTAATACATATCAGGCCACACTAACGTCAAACTCACGCTGACACACAGAAAACAGTTTTTCTTATTTGTGTAATTATGGACCAATCCCTAAGTTAAAAGTGTGAAAGAAGGTCCTGGCACAACGTAAGCTGTCTATGTCAAGCACTTTACCTTGAGTGGATCATTTCGGGCATTGTGCGTCCCATACGTCTGACACATACTGAGTGCTGCATGCTGATGCGTGCAATGCGCGGCCCTATCTTCCTAATTACCAGAGACATCGCATTGTCAGCAGTGTCGTGCCAGGCTAGAATCTCCTCCGAGGGGTGACAGCTACCATGTCAGCCCGTTTGCAGAGACGTGAACGCCGGTGTCCCGAGATAAAGAGAATTAAAATCCCGTCAAGGCCTCATAGCGGGTCACTTGGGCCAAAACAAAAGAGTGGTGATGGGGGGCTTTAATTACCTTGTGTTGTTGTTTGCCTTAGCGTTCCATAACAAAGCAAACTTAATTAGTTGTCTCAGGATGTGGTCTCATGGAGAGCAGCGCAAGTATCAACACAAAGTTTAAATGGGAAAAAAGGGGGGTAGAATGCAGTAACTATTAATTTAAATGTGATTATGCGTCTTCAATTTGCATTCCAGATATTGGTGCCTGAAGGGAAATTAGAAAGAGTGTGTATGTGTGTGCAAGGTGCGTGAATTACTGGCAGGTTACCTTACTCGTATCATTGATGGAGAAACAACTGTTATTGGTTCATGTTTTACCAATGACAGCCAGACTGATATATTCAACAATGTCAGTAACCTCACTGTTTAAATCTCTCAAATTTCAATCTGAAGTCTGCATTTTCAAACGATTCTGTTACAGTCTATGAGAGCCAATAGCATTTAGCATCAATGATGTAAAAACTGGTGCCGAATATGAACATGGACGTGATATATTAATAGTAAATAACTTAAAGTTTGGTTTATTCCTCACACAAAGTTATTATTTTGCTTCAGAAGTGCATGGGTCGAATGGCCCGCTTCTGTTGCGCTTTTATTGGGTGAACTCTTCCTTTAAAGTTGTCTTCCTCATTTATCTCACCACCTTCTGCTTTTTCTTCCATTTTTTTTTTTTTTTTGGTCTTCAGGATCTCAGACTATTAATTCCAGTGAGGAATGTCCTCATATTGGCTGGTGCTCAGAACAAAGCACTTCAACACAGCATGAAAAATGACACCTCCACCTGTTCTACCTCCACTTCCACAACTGTGAATTATGGGTAAGTTTCTGTGCCAATGCATATGAGTAACCACCAAGAACAACCAGACGTACCAGATGTAGTTTTAAAAGATACCAGTGTTCCTTCCATTAGCACAGATAATCAGCCTTTTTTAATAATCCATCCTCAGCTGATCTGATGAGGAACTATTTGATGAGCATATGTTTGCAGCTGTTCTGTATCTTGCCTTGCGACTCATTGCTTGTTATTGTTGTGAACCAAGTAAGTATGTAGGGCAAGGTACGGTTCCCCTGAGACTTAATAGAAGCATAAATTTTATTTCCAACTTTATCTTGGATAACTTAGATTTAGGAGAAATAAAAACTGTAAGAGTACAGAGCTAAAAAAAATAAAGGAATGATCTATTCAGAATGATTAAAGCATTTATTTGAATGTTTTTGGACATTTGTTGTTTGAGGAGAAAAGTTTCCAAGAAAAAGTTTGTGGTCTGTAATTTTTATTGAGAGAAATTAATACTTTTATTCAGCAATTATGCATTCAATTGATAGAAAGTGACAGTAAAGACATTTATAATGTTACATAAGATTACATAAAATGCATTTCCAATAAATGCTGTTCTTCTGAACTTTATAGTCGTCACAGAATCCTGGAAAAAAAGGAATTCATGAATACACGATTTCTGAAGGATCATGTGACACTGAAGACTTGAGTAATGGCTGCTGAAAATTCAAACTTGCCATCGCAAATTTTGAAATAGAAAACAGTTATTATTATTATAAATATTTCACAATATCACTTTTTCTAATGCAGCTTTAGTGAGAATAAAAGACTTCTTTCAAAAACATTACAAAAATCTTACCAACTACAAAACTTTTATTTATATTTGGCACTAAATAACTTTTATATTTCACGAAATATAATTATTATATTTATATGCATATATTTTTATAAATTATATATAAATGTTTTTTTTAATTGTTTATATTTTATAGATATTTTCACTTACCATATTTTTTCCCCTTAACTTTAAGCAACATTCTGTGGTTTTTTGAAATGTCTGAATATAGATCTGAAACTCTATTTTGTTTATTTATTATTATTATTTTTTTAAAATTAGTTTTAAGCTCATATTAAACCAGCTATAAGAACTTCTTGTATATTTTAGTTGAGCATCAAACAGGTGTGCTTAATGCCACACTCAAGAGTGTAACAAACTGTTCAGAATTATTCCTAGAATCTCACAGGCTGTAATTTGCTTTGCTTTGACAAATGCATGAACTGTGTCCTAAAAGAGCTACACTCAAATGTACAGGTAGAGCTGCATTAGAGAGAGCGTAATTTCGGCATATATTTAGGAATTGATTTGGCAGTGCTGGGCATTGCTGGTCTTTGCTAATGGCAATAATTCTTTGGATAGGATTCATATGTCTACTTCATATTAACTTTCCTCACTGCTTACTGACCTTTTCATTTTCTCTGGCATATGCGATTCTTCACATCTATGGACTTGTCAGGACTCATTATCTTCTGACTGCTGCTTTGTTAGGAGAGAGAGAGCATCTTTTACTGAGCAGATGTGTGTGTACTGGCTGTCGTTTATAGTCTGTAAAACAAAGACATAAAAAAAAGAAGCCTGGGGTGGCACGGGAGCACACCCTGTTTGTCACGGATCACTGCTGTGTGTGTTGAGTGACTGGGTGGAGACGGCAGTCTTAATAGCCCTCAGGTTCAGCGGTTTTGCCTCCCCATTATAGCAAGCGCAAACCATTTAGCTGATAACTGGATTCATAGATAGAAAGAAAGGCATCTGTTTGCTAAGACAGAAGAAGCTTTGTGTCCAAGTTTACATGCAAAACTGTCCCAAGTAGAATCATAATGCATTGATTTTTGAAGACTGAAATGGTCTACCTAAAATTGCACAGCTTTTAAAAAAAAAAGAATAAAATAAAACTAAAAAATTCCCTCTAAAGTGGTTCTTTGGTGCTATTAAAACATTGATCTAATTGTTTGAGGATCCTGACTGGCTTGACACAGCAACAACCAATGGCATGAGTTTGGGTTGGGATTATCTATTTGTCCAACCAATGGACTGGACAAGAGGAAACCTCTTTGAAAACAATCATTATTTTTCAGATCAATGATTGTAGTGGCACAAAAACTACATTCCTATGGCCTCATTTATAAAATATTGCGCAGAAACCATCCTAAATTTGATATTACGATCATCTCTCAAATATACGAATACGTGTGATTCATAGAATGAACGTACAGTACGCACAGAAAACGTACGTACGCTTCTCTTTCAGATGTAAAATCTATTAATCGCAAATGATCTTGAACTTGTGCACAACTGAATGGTTTCAGCTCTCTGCCTTGTAAACGACTCCTAAGTAATGTCATTAACATATAAAAGATCGCCAGTAATTGTCCAAATCCTTAATTTAGAACGAGCTGCAAGAACAGCTTACATTTCCAAAAACCTGCAGTACTCTGACAAAAAAAATTGCGTACGTCTGCTCAGACCCTGACGTGATGCTAAGCAATTTTCCACATCAGTTTTTACAAATATAAGCATTGGTGTGGATTTAAGCGCATACACACTCTAAGATCAAATCTGCGCATACTTCACGCTTTATAAACAAGGCCGCTTGTCTTTAAAGCCACAATGAAACTTACAATACGGGACATGCTGTATATACGGATTATCAAAAAAGGAAAAATTGTAGGGTTGGGCTTGATTTTATGCATCGTTATCAATTGGATTTTGCAATGTGGAAGATCCAGTAATTCTGATTAACCATTATGAGTTCCAATGGTTAATTCTAAGCAGTTTTTTTTTTTTTCTCAATGAAACATACATGGATGAATCGTTCACAGTAAGATCTATAATCTGCATTTAGAAAATAGATAGGGTTAATTTTTCATTTCATGCTGACTTTAAGGTTATTAATTTAGCTAGCTGCTAATTCTAATGTGAAAACAGTACATGACAAATGATTCTGTGGAATCAATACAACACTGCAGTACTGATGTACTCTCTTGCTAAATGCATGTAATTTCCAGTTAGCATTGAAGCACATGCTGTTCCTGCACAGCAGAATGAGAGACATCAGGTATGTTTTTAATGGAAGTCGTTTTCTAAATAAAGACAGCGAGGCAGGCAGACAGACTGATAATGCACACTCAGGCTACAATATTTTCGAAGGGTTTAGAGGTTAACCTTTTGAATGTAATGTTGGGAATATGACGCCCCTCCTCTACTTGGGCAGAGCGAGTTTGACTTCTCTAATTAGCTGCCTGACATTTCACTTAATCCAATAAAAAACAACATGGCTGCCGTGAGATGATCTGATATTGGTAATTGGAACTTTTTTTTGCTGCTGTTTTCCATCTCTGTTCTGCTGTTGGTTCATTTTGATGCCTGTAGAGATATCATTAAAAATTTCTACAGCACAGTGCTTCTCAAAGGACACACAGAGGAATTTTCCTCTTCTGGTTTAATCAAGGTCTCACCCGAGCACGCAGAAAAAGGCCATGAATGCAGATTCTCATTCCATCACACTGAGGCGTATCGGCTTTCAGCTGCTTCTATGACGGCTGTTTGATGACATGGGTTTTTCAGCACTCGAGTCAGTCCAAGGCTACAATTACTTCCTGTGTTAGCGTCTTTGTGGTGTAGTGTTTCACCTTGGTGCTCAAAACAAGGTGATTCTGGTTGCCCTTTGCTTCGTGATGGCATTTTTGACTGAAAACATTTCATATGCTACACATATTGCCAAACGCGCATTGTTATGGACTTCACAGTGGATTACTAATAAGACTTTATCTTATTTAAATAAATTTGGGAAATCTGCTTGGTTGTTAATGACTTGTAAAGTTAAGCAGTTCTTGCACAGTTCAGATAGTGATGCTTGTTAGTTGCACCAGTGTTTAAGCCTTAGCTAGAGGTTTGTCTACAGAGCTTACGGCGGACAGGCACCCAGAGAAAAAGCTCCGAGCTAAATGAGCTTGGCACGGGAAAGAACTGTGCAAAAGACCAGACTTTATTTCTCCCAGTATCCTCCTTCTCATTAATTAATACCTGCCCCCAAGCTACAGATATATACAAACAAGAAGGAACGCACATGAAATGCGGCTGCAAATTGAAGCAAATACAAGATAAGAGATGGAAATGAATTTCCATCCAACATTATTTTGAAAAATAAATATTGTACAACGCATTATGCATTTTCATGAAATTCTTAATTGGCTTAGAAGCGGGAAAGTGAGTTACTTTTGTGTTTAATTTCAAGGGGCTACTGATATCAGTGTCCAATTGAATTTATTCAGCTGAAAATATTTTTACCCCAGGCAAATATTCCCAAACTGGCTAAAATCGTGTTCTGGGTCCAAAATAAACAGTTTTTAAAATTCTGTAATCTGACTGAGTGATGCAAAAAGGCATTTTTAAAACGCAGATTTAAGCATACTTTCAGTTTAAAAAAATAATATAATATAATATAATAATATAATAATATATAATATATATATATATATATATATATATATATATATATTTATTTATTTATTTTTTGGTCCAAAGTACAGCAAAAATAGTAACATTCTGAAATATTTGTACAACATAAAATAACTGTTTTCTATTTTAATATATTTAAAAATGTAATTTATTCCTGCGATTTCAAAACTGAATTTTTTGCATCATTACTCCAATCAAATGATCCTTCAGAAATTATTCTAATATTCTGATTTGCTACTCAAAAAAACTATTTATCATTATGTTGAGAACAGCTGAGTAGAAAGAGGTTTCTTTGATGAATAGAACGTATATATATATATATATATATATATATATATATATATATATATAAACTAAAGACAAGAGTAACAATGCTGAAAATTTAACTTTGATCACAAGAATACATTAAATAATATTTATATTTATATATAAAATTTATTGTAAAAAAAAAAAAGAAAAAAAGAAAATCAATGTGGATTTTTGAAAGCATAAAATTCTAATTGTGTATAAAAGTTACACGGATTGTCTCAGTTTTGCTCTTTTAAAATCAAAATCTTTTTGCTGATCTTTATGTTCCAGGCCACCTGGAACGAGAACTCTTTGTTCAGACAAGCAAAAACTACTATCGTTAGTGGCCCAAAAAAAACCGCCTGCATTATGCAAAGAGAGAAGATGTTTACGTTATAAGCCATGTCTGTCATTTTAGTAAAGCTGCTCTCGTGTATAAACCTGCCTGTAGGTTCCTCTGGCCTGGCGCCTGGAGCAGCTGAACTGTGCAGAAGTGCCATCTCTGTGTTTCAGAGCATCCGCATGCTCGCTGCCTGCCTTGTGCCTGACGGCTACCTCTGCGCTTTAATCTCTCTGAGTGGTGGGAATGTGAACTAATGAGATAAATTAAGAATCATTAGCCCGGAGCTAAACTTTAAAGATATCCTCCATGTTCAGCAAAAAAAAAAACAACACAGATCCCTTCAACCCAAAGCAGCGGTGTACAAGAATGCGGGTGGGAATGACAGGCGATAACCAATATTATGGAAACATGCTGCAGATTTGCGATACATTATATAAATATATTTCCTTGCCTCAGTGTTTGATGATTGTAATAAAAACATGACAATGATGACAAGAAGCATGGAGACGTATCTATTAATAAGAGAATTTTGTTTTTAATGTCATAGAGAATATAGCTGTAGACAATAGCAGCTCATCCACATTCACAGCTTATGCTTTGTTTCTTGTGTGTTGTGAACGCATGTAGAAAGTCTCATTTAATTGTGCATTTACGCATTAGACTTTGATGGCCAAAAATACCCCTGTTCACTAATACTGCAATCAGTCTCTCTTCATGCCTACTGAGTGTAATTAGACAATAATGAGGAAACTGCTTTATGCTGGATCTCAAACTATGTGTTGACCTCAGCAACTTATAGTCCATTAGACAACAAATAGCTCACAAGGCTGGCATAAAAAACCATGCCTTCTACTTCGGCTGAGGACTGAAGCATTACACGCACAGGCATTGCTAGAGAATGTCCTGAATTGGGGGCCTCATGTAACCCTGGCAAATAAACATCAAGTTATTAAGAATAGAATACTAGCTTACTAATTGCCAAATTATGCACAGTATATATATTGCCAAAAGTGTTGGGACACCCCCTTCTAATGAACAGGTTTGACTACTTTAGTAATTTCCATTATTACAAATCTTAATGTTTAAGCCAACGCTATCTCACGGCCAATTCGTACGTATTTTACGAGGTGGCTAATTCGTACGACCTCACTCGTACGATTTTGTACGATTTGTCTAAACCCCAGTGACGGGTAGGTTTAGTGGCAGGGTTAGGTGTAGGTCATTCGTACAAATTCATACGAATTGGCAACTCGTAAAATATGTACGAATTGCCATGAGATCGGGCTGGTTTAAGCATATTCTAGTGAACTGTGTGCTTTTAATGTTATAGCAACAGTTTGGAAAGGACCCTTTTCTATTTTAACACGACAATGCCTTTGTGTATAAGGCAAGGTTCAAAAAGAAATGATTGATTCAGTCAGTGTGGAAGAACTTGACCGGCCTGCAGAAAGCCAAGTCCAAATCCAAGCTGAACACCTCTGGTGTGACTTTAAATGCAGATCTTGAGCCAAAAACTCATCACCAAACACCAATGACTTGTACATATGGGTACAGTCGTTTTAGACACTTCCAAATCTGTTGCAACAGAGATGGAAATACAAATTTTAAATACATGAATTATGTTTCCATCTTTGTTGCCACAGAAGGGGGTGTCCCAATACTTTTGTCTATATAGTGTATGTATAAGTCATTGGTGTTTGGTGATGAGTCTTTGGCTGAAGGACCAGTCAAGTTCTTTCACACTGACTGAATCTTTTTGAACCTTGCCTTACACAGAGGCATTGTCATGTTAGAATAGAAAAGGGTCCTTTCCCAACTGTTTCTATAAATTTAGAAGCACACAATTCCATAGAATATCATTATATGCTAAAACATGAAACTTTTGGCAATATAGAGTACTTTATACTGGCAGTATGTAGTATGTATGAAAATTTTCTATTTTCCATTGATGGCAGACCAGATTTTTATTTATTTATTTATTTTTTCCAAGCAGCAGAAAATAAATCACAAATATTCAACTTATTTGAAGATATTTTACTAGTGCCTGTTTTTTAAATTTAGTTTTGTATTTATATTAAATATTACAGAAAGTGCTATTACAAAACTTTTGTGAAATGTTAAACTTTAATTTTTTAAAAATTTTTTTTCAAAAATATGCTACATGACTCATATTGCAAGTTTATTGCAGTAAGTGACATCCAATTACCTTGAAAATAGCATACGTATTTTACATATTTGAGCATTTTAATCCAATTTTTGTGTAAAACTGACATTAATGTCATGTCATGTTAATGTCAGTTACTTGTAGTACAAAAAAATGCATATTTTTCATATAATTGCATTATTTTTCATAGATGGCTTTTATAATGTTAAAGTATGTGTAATGTAAATAGCATATTTTTTCATATGATTGGAAAAAACATTGTGGGCTATATATATATATATATATATATATATATATATATATATATACACACACACACACACACTTTTAATTATAGTAGATATTTTACTTATTTTTATTTTATTTATTTAATTAATTTTGTCATCTCTGGAGAGTTGCTAATGAAATTTTATTTAACACAATGTCATTTTCCTGTGATTAGTCATGTGGCATTTGCAGCTCAACTGATTGGCTCACAACAACCTGGCATCATTAAAATTGGCATACATACTATATACTGCATAAATATAGTACGGTAGTTTGCTATTCCAAACACTAAGCCAGTGTTGACAGGCAGAGACAGTATAAGGTCTATAAGGTTTAGTGAAACTCTCTATAGCTCTCTCATGCACACACATCGACATGAAGGCATCCACCGGTGCTTAGCTCTCACATTCAAGAGCAATAAAAAATTAACTTTAACTAAAGGTATAAAGAAATAAAAAAAGAAACAAACTGAGACGAGCGACAAGCAGGGAAGTTATTTCTATCTGTGTGGCTTCGGGTTAAAGCGTTCTTAAGAACCTTGATGTCTCTTGAAGGCGTTGATCGTGTAAATGAAATAGACTGAACCGTGGCAGTGCGCTGATCACGGAGAATCGGCTCAGTAGAAAATAAAAAGTGCTGGTGTCACACACCACAGCGAGATCTGAGATGCAACCGCCGTGCTGTGTATTGTTATTTGTTGCGGTTGTGTCAAGTGTGTCGGCATGTCAAAATCATCACTATGTTTGGAAAAAAAAAAGAAACCTCATTTAGATATGAACACAGTGCTTCTCTTTTACTTTCTCACAACAAACTGCTTTTTTTTTTGCTATCTCTTTTTCCCGGGTACTGATAAACCCACTGTGCAGAAAATAAAGAATGAAACGAGGGAAGAAAAAAAAAAAAGAAAGGAGAAAGTCTAGGAGTGCATCCTTTGAAGCAGGAAAACAGATGCATGGGTAGAACAATGAATAAATAAATAAATAAACCAAGAAATTAATAAATAAATAACGGAACAGACGCGATTGTGTCTTTATGGAAGATGAGAGAAGTTTTTTTTCCCACTCCCTGTGGTAGCTGTGCAGGTCGACCTGTGTTTAACGCACACCGCGGGCAACGCTTTCTGATGACATAAATAGCCGATCATGAAAATGGTTTTCTTCCCCTTGGGTTTTTTTCTGTTTCTTTTGTGATTGTGGCAGCTCATTTTAGTCACAATGCAGCAAAACTTTGGCAACATAACACGTAAATGGAGTTCGTTACGAGGAGTGATTTTTCATTAAATTGCTGTGCCTGGGAATAGTTCAAATCCCAAAGTACACTGTGTGGGCAGGGTACCGTTCTAATAACATAAATATATAGACATATATATTCATATATTCATTGTTTATATTCTCATATTCCATGATGTGAACAGAGTGCACAAGGTCATTATGAGCATTATAAGCTGAACTGGATGGATAGATTGCGATACCAATGCTGCTACAACTGAGCTTGATTTGACATAGAAAATACAAAAATGTTCCAAAAACCTGGTGAGCTCCCTCGATAGAAACCTTGGTTGTTTCAAAAGCTAGGTTTAATTAATTATGCTGACTTTTAAGTTCCTTTCGTTTTGGTCGCATTCAAAGGCAACAAATATAAAACACTGAAGAATGCATTGCAACAAGCTCAGTGAAAAAATATATCCAAGATGTCAGATGACATGCGAGAAATGTCGATTCTATAATTCAATTTTAATATTCAAAAGTATTGATATGCATATTGATATGCATGTAAAATATTGGTTTGTTCCTCTTGCGTCAAACTCGAGATAGTGAGGCAACTCACTAGTTTCTGGAACAGCATGAAAGTCATAGAGAAAGTTTAGCGGCAGGTTTAATGCATTCAGAGAAAGACTAGAGAATATGACAAAATAGATCCATGACTTCACGAATTCCTAAGAAGGAACTTCTTTTTGGTCCATTTTATGCAATGAACAACATGTTCTTTTTCCGACCCTCTGCAGTACAAATGACCTTAAACAGACTAGAAAGCATCACTAAACGTTCACAAAAGATTTTCTGCTGCTGTTCATTAAATTGAAATAGATCAAGAAGGCTGGGGAGACAAAACAAAAAAAAAAAAAAAAAAAAAAAACTTCAATGAAACCCAAACAATGTCCATTTTTGTAAAATTAGCTGCCCATTAAACAGTATTTGTATTGTAAAAAAACTACGCAAACTGTAGTCATGTGTGGCTGTTTTTTTAGTTTTGTTTCTTGAAGACAAAAACAAGTTGTTTAGCAAGTAGTGAACATGTCATGTAAGCAGTCTTTTCCAACACGTGTTTCAAACAACATAACCTGTCCAAATGCACAGCAGCGAGGCGAAGCAGAAAGCGAGAGCGGAAGAGTGAACCAAGAATGAAACCGAATGGAAATTAAACTCATAGAGTTTGACGACTACTAAGGCATCAGTTGCCAAGTACAATATAAGCCCATGTATATTACAACACAACCATATATTAATTTAATAAAATACACAATATAGCTCTTGTACACGTAACAATTTGGCTCAAATGCACAGAAACTGCAGAAAAATCAATAAAAATATGTCGTTTTGATGTAAACATTAAATTGGATACATTTTGCACATTAAAATGATATTGTGTATAAGTGACAATGTGAAGGGACATTTCCTTTTTTAAAATCCTTTTTTGTTGTTGTTAATGTATTGTTTTTCTGAAATTGAAACAGTGTCCTTTGCAGTTCAATAAATATTTTCAACTGCATTTTCGTCCTGTGCGCACCCTCTTTTTTCTGAGATTGTTTTTCCACCTTTTTTTTTTTTTTTTTTTACAAAATGTATAAATATTTTCATTGTTATCTGGACACTATACATAAGTTCATATATTTATATATATATTTATCTATATGTATATATAGATATATCTTTTCACAGTTGAGGAAAAATGTCCCTAATATACAAGAGAGTGACTGTTATAACTTAACGTCAGACACGTGGAGAGTCACTTTAAAAGTAGTGAAAAGCTGAAGACAGATGATCACAGAGGACCAATAAGTGAGAATAACAGGTTCACCGTTCTGGAATGTTCCATGTGTACGTATACATAGGGGGAGGAGGACACAGTTTACACGTGACTAGAAATGACAGGTGAAGAATGGTTACATTTCATAATCAACCCTCCCCACCCGCCCGCCCTAAAGATTCATGGCCCCACACACCCCCTCCGAGTTTGTTGATATCATTTGCACTTCTTATGCTGATATTACAAAGCCAATAAAAGTTAAAGAGAGAGTATCTGTCTTGGTGTGGTCCAACCGTTCCAGGGGCGTCCGATGCACCCCGAACCCTTTTGACTTGCGATTGTCAGAACAAACCATTTTCGTCCACCCCTTCTCCTCCAAAAGTCTCTGTAGGAGAAGGGTGGGACGCTCCGTCTGCAGTTCAGTGACAGAAAGACATCACTGTAAGAAAGAGTTTGAAGCTGGTGGGCACTTGAAGAAGAAGAAAAAGCTCACAAGAAGCCAGAAGCAGCAACTTCTGCAACTCCAAAGAAATTCCCTTGCCCCCAAAAACACAACACGGCATCCAAACGAACGTAAGCAAACTGTTCTTTTGCTCCCTATGTTTATTTGTCAAGATCTTCAAGTACGCATATTTTCTTGTCCTCGCAAAACGTCCCCATCTGTGCCACAGTCTCTCAGAGAGAGTCTCGACTTGGTCCATGTTTCACTCGCTGTAGTTTCTTATGCTCGCAAAGTCCGTTTTACTTTCTGATGGGGGTGTTTTCGTTTCCCCGACAATCCTGCAGCAGTTTGTCGATGTCTCTGACCACCTGGTCTGCATCCATGGTGCCACGGCCCATCTCTCCTCCGCCCTGCTCCAAAACGCTGTCCATTTCCACCGCCGTCTCTTGGCTGATCCGCGAACGTGCTTCAGCCAGGACTTTGGCTACGGGGTCAGAGGGAGGCAGCGTAGAGTAGCCCTGCTCTTTGTTCTGCTTATTCGGGGAGATGTACTGTCCATCTGGGGGTCCGTAGTGGCTGGTGCTGGGCTTGCCCTCTGCTCCGTCACCCATCCCTTTGGCCGAAGAGCATGGGGAACCTGTACTGCAGCCTTTGGTGGGGCTACATGAGGCAGACGGGACCTCCTGCAAGAGAGGGCTGAGGGCACGTTTGGTCTTTAGGTAGGGTTTAACATTCGCCACGAGGATGGTGTGGTCCCGACGCTCCTTCCCGAATGTGCAGAAAGTTTTTTTGCCATTGGGGTTGCACACTGTCTCGTAAGTTTCGGTTTCCACTGCGACTGCCTCCATGCCGGCTGGTACAAAGAGGTTTGTGCGGTAGTCTGAGCCCTCGGCTTGGGGAGTTCCTGCTCCTCCGGCCCCTGCGGGAAACTGGGGCATCCAACAGCGGTCAGAGTGACCCAGCACTCGACACTCCTCTGTGCAGTTCACACAATCCTCCTCTGGAAAGAGAGAGAGAGAAAAAAGATTAATTTGGCTGGAAATTCAATTAATAAATAACTCTGTGAAAATTCTGACTAATTTTAAATAATCAAGTGAAGTACAAAGTCATCTCAAACGAACCCAAAGATTATTCGTCACAAATGAATAAAGCTGTCATCAGTGCAAGAACAGATTGTCAAAACGTAACACTTGCGTCAGTGTTTCCTGCACCACTTTTCAGCTAAGCTGAATCACCAGAGACATTTTACCGCAGTTGTGAATGTGAGTTTGCAGTCTAAATTTAATTTGGTGAGATTAAAAAACTGTACCAGCACAAAGAACAATCAATACACAACAACAACATGAACAAGTGACTCATATCAGCTGATGCTTCTAATGAATCATTCAAAAAGACTCTTTTTCCAAATTCAACAGAAAAGTTATTATGGTTTCCACAAAAATATTAAGCAGCACAACAGTTTTCAACTGTGGTAATAATAAGAATTGCTTCTAGAGCAGCAAATCTGTATATTAGAATAATTTCTGAAAGATCATGTGACACTGAAGACTGGAGAAATGACTAGGTGTGTTCGACTTGAAGCGGCGCTGCGCAGAATGATCAGTGTATGACATCAAAGTACCGCGAGAGCGATTCGAAAGCATAAGGATTGGTCTGCTCTCTTATCGCTCTCGCGGTACTTTGCACACTCTGCGCAGCGCCGCTTCAAGTCGAACACACCTACTGCTGATAATTCAGTTTTACCGTAACAAAATTAAATTTACTAAGTAATAATTAAATTACTTGAAACACTTTTAAAACAGAAAGCTCTCATTTTAATCTCTCTGCCCAATTCTTTCCTGTCAGATATCTTCTATATTACCCCAATAAAGGCCTAAAAAGCCTAAAAAGATTTTTTCACAATATTACTGCTTTTACCTTTTTCCCCCCAAATAAACCATATAAATGCAGCCTTGGTGAGCATAAGAGACCGCTTTTAAAAACATTAAGAGATCTTACCAACCCAAAACTTCTGAATAGTGATTAATATATACACACACCACAACCAAACTAAACACTGTCATAAATTACATAAAAGATGACTTTCAGTGAGGAAAATGGGAACTATCTGGCTGAATAACTGAGTTTTCCATGAACATGATCAAAAAGATGGCAAAGAATTACCCCGTTCTCCCCCTATCATGCTCATGCATTCTACAGTTCATCCTCCCTCTCTCCTCACCCCACCTCTCAGGAGAACAACAACAGCTCAGTTTTGGCAAAAAGTGTGGCGCTGCTATCATAAATTTATGTCACTGGGCTTTGAAGCTATCCCAAGGCAGCCCTGCCATATCACAGAGCCAAGTGTCTTGTGCGGCACTGCGTGTGTGTGTGTGTGTGTGCGCATCTTCCCTCTTTTCATCTCAGCTCAGAAGAAACCACATTTTGGATTATTGTGGGCTGTTCTGATGGTGTGTCAAATGGGTCCAGGATTGTGAAGAGGCTAAAAAAAATAATGTATTTTAAAATGGGAAATGAAAGAAAGGGGGAAAAAAATAAGGGAACAAAAGGAAAAACATGAAAAATGAAAGTTAAAAAAAGTGAAAAGGAAAGTGCAGCTGCTGTCCTGTGAATATAAATGCTCAAATAGCTCAGGTAAAGCTGAGACCCGGGTCGTGAACACGCAAACCTCATGCCATCAGTTCAATGTGCGTTTTACAAAAGAAGTGCAGTGATTTGAGCAGAACAAACAAAAGTATTCCATCCATATTTAATAGTTTGATGATGTCTGTCTTTTGGGAGACAAAAACATGGAAACACAAACAACCTCATGAATTTATGAGAAGAAACATTTTCAATAATCTAGCAGTCATCACTCACCCATTTAAGACCCCAAAAAGTGTCTGGGAATAACAGATGATAGCGGAAAATGACTTTAGCGCAAATGCTGGAAGAATCTTCATTTGTGTTATTGATTTCCCGAACTGTAATTCCCAACAATATTAATATATCCTTCAACTCAAACAGTGCATGATCAGATTTGAAACTTTTTCTTATGAAAATGTCATTTTGTATCTTACTTTAGAGCAAGATTGTTTCTTGCTCTATTTCATGTCGCTTCTGTTTTCGCTTTCCTTGAAATGAACAATGGGACACAGTAATTCATAAAGCCAGTTAAAGTTTGAAAGCAGTGTGATTTAGAAACCGATCCAGACAGATGTACTCATTTTCCTTGGATGCCATTTACAATGCATATCGAAATACAATCAGGATATTCAGCTTGAAGAAATGGCTATTCCTTTTCCTCATTCAGTGAAAATGCATCAATTCTCTGTGCTAAAGTGTTCATAGTTAAATTGATATCTGTGTTTATTTTCGCAGATGTACAGCTAAGTACAGGTTTTCTTTCTTCACGCAATGCGCAAGGCTCGGCGTGTATAAATGATGACCACTTGACCTTATTATCATCATTAATCATATTTTAAATTGCTCTTTCAGATGTTTCTCTGCTAAAGGCCAAGCCATGTCATGAAAAATGATCTTCTGCAACTCGGCTCCCGAATCCCTATTGTTCCAGATTTCACTGTGTGTCTGGCCAACAAAAGCCTATCCCTGGGGTTCCCTTCAGTTTGTTTCTGGTCTGTGGGGTTTCTGCTAACCTTGAAAAAGTTTTCAAACTCCCTACCCATTCTCAATGGTAACGGTACACTGCACCTGCCTCTCCTGAGGTCAAAATATGTCTTTTCAACACACACACATACGGACATCTGTGGTGCATCTGTGGACCAAGCAGAGGGAAACCCAGTTCTGTATCAAGCCTAAGACCGAACCTAGGGGGACACCTAGGGTTTTGTGCCATGTATGGAGACTGTTTGCGTATTTGGAGGGTCAGCAGGCTGGTACATCCTCAGGGACACTTTCTACAAGAGTGTGAGAGGACAGGGGTAAGTACCATATAAGAGGGGAGAGAGAGAGCTTGACATTTAGCATGTGGTGCTCTTGTGTTGTGCGAGAGAAAGACAAGGGCTAGTCCTGAGTGGCACAAACTAGCATTCATGACAAGGTGAGGAAGAACATGCTGTCCACTTTAAATAATGAGATCTCCCACGCACACACAAACACACATATATACACACACGGTGTCTTCTCCAGATCTGCACAGGCTTTGAATCTGAGCTCCTTTGCTAGATTTTGCAGATGTTTCTCTTCCCTAAACATAAATTAGCGTGGGTATGCATGCTAAACAGTTTCTGCATGTAAGTGGGAATATCTTTCTGTTTCACACTTTCATATCACCTTTAGATTCAAGACTAGCAAAATAAACATTTACACTACTGTTTGAAAGTTCAGGGTCAGTAAGGTTTTTTTTTATTGTTATTTTTTTTGAAAGAAATTAATACTTTTACAATAAGAAATGTTCTTTAGCAAATTAAAATGATTTTTGATCAGTGTCCTGTGACACTGAAGACTGAAGTAATGGCTGCTGAAAATTGAGCTTTGCCATCACAGGAATAAATTACAGTTTAAAATATAAATTTATAATACAGGTGCATCTCAATAAATTAGAATGTTGTGGAAAAGTTCATTTATTTCAGTAATTCAACTCAAATTGTGAAACTCGTGTATTAAATAAAATCAGTGCACACAGACTGAAGTAGTTTAAGTCTTTGGTTCTTTTAATTGTGATGATTTTGGCTCACATTTAACAAAAAAACCCACCAATTCACTATCTCAACAAATTAGAATATGGTGACATGCCAATCAGCTAATCAACTCAAAACACCTGCAAAGGTTTCCTGAGCCTTCAAAATGGTCTCTCAGTTTGGTTCACTAGTCTACACAATCATTGGGAAAACTGCTGATCTGACAGTTGTCCAGAAGACAATCATTGACACCCTTCACAAGGAGGGTAAGCCACAAACATTCATTGCAAAAGCAGCTGGCTGTTCACAGAGTGCTGTATCCAAGCACGTTTACAGAAAGTTGAGTGGAAGGAAAAAGTGTGGAAGAAAAAGATGCACAACCAACTGAGAGAACTGCAGCCTTATGAGGATTGTCAAGCAAAATCGATTCAAGAATTTGGGTGAACTTCACAAGGAATGGACTGAGGCTGGCGTCAAGGCATCAAGAGCCACCACACACAGACGTGTCAAGGAATTTGGCTACAATTGTCGTAGTCCTCTTGTTAAGCCACTACTGAACCACAGACAACGTCATAGGCGTCTTACCTGGGCTAAGGAGAAGAAGAACTGGACTGTTGCCCAGTGGTCCAAAGTCCTCTTTTCAGATGAGAGCAAGTTTTGTATTTCATTTGGAAACCAAGGTCCTAGAGTCTGGAGGAAGGGTGGAGAAGCTCATAGCCCAAGTTGCTTGAAGTCCAGTGTTAAGTTTCCACAGATTGTGATGATTTGGGGTGCAATGTCATCTGCTGGTGTTGGTCCATTGTGTTTTTTGAAAACCAAAGTCACTGCACCCGTTTATCAAGAAATTTTGGAACACTTCATGCTTCCTTCTGCTGACCAGCTTTTTAAAGATGCTGATTTCATTTTCCAGTAGGATTTGGCACCTGCCCACACTGCCAAAAGCACCAAAAGTTGGTTAAATGACCATGGTGTTGGTGTGCTTGACTGGCCAGCAAACTCACCAGACCTGAACCCGCAGACCCAATCAACCATAATGACACGCCCCATTTTTATAGCATCAAATTACTAGCTAAAATGAAACTTATCACAGAAATGAACAATTGAACATATATCAGCGTGATAACAACTACCTTAAATGACCAAAACCATATTTCGGAAAATTGTATTGGAAGTGTAATTTTTATTATTTTTTTTTTGACTGAAGTCCCATTCATTTACATAGAGAGGGCGGGGTTTATGACCTGTACTGCAGCCAGCCACCAGGGGGCGATTAAAGAGCCCGCAGCTTCACTTTTCAGGACGAGTGAGACACACCCGGGTATTGTCAATTGTCAATCTATTGTCTGGATCCAGAACACCTGAGAAGAGATGATGCCAACCCCTCAGAGGACCTCAGATGATGCCTACCCTCAGACAACATACAGAACTACCAAATTTCGCCATAAGTTAAATATATTAAGTTTCTACAATATATAAATATATTGTAGAAACTTAATTTCCTGTAAAGCTGCTTAACAACGATTTGTATTGTGAAAAGCGCTATACAAATAAACTTGAATTGAATTGAATTGTCAAGAGGAAAATGAGAAACAAGAGACTAAAAAATGCAGATGAGCTGAAGGCCACTGTCAAAGAAACCTGGACTTTCATACCACCTCAGCAGTGCCACAAACTGATCACCTCCATGCGACGCCGAATTGAGACAGTAATTAAAGCAAAAGGAGCCCCTACCAAGTACTGAGTACATATACAGTAAATGAACATACTTTCCAGAAGGCCAACAATTCACTAAATATGTTTTTTTTTTATTGGTCTTATGAAGTATTCTAATTTGTTGAGATAGTGAATTGGTGGGTTTTTGTTAAATGTGAGCCAAAATCATCACAATTAAAAGAACCAAAGACTTAAACTACTTCAGTCTGTGTGCACTGAATTTATTTAATACACGAGTTTCACAATTTGAGTTGAATTACTGAAATAAATGAACTTTTCCACGACATTCTAATTTATTGAGATGTACCTGTAGATGAATAATTGCAGCCTTAGAGAGAACAAGAGACATAAAAAAAAAAAAAAAAAATTCTTATCGACTCCAAACCTTCAAGCGAAAAAAGAAAACAACAGAAATACATTGCTACGCTAATAAAGCAAATCTTCTCCAGTATGTTCAGAACTAACTGCTCGTTCAATGGATGCACAACAAAGCATAAATAATCCACACTGACACATCTCCATGCAGCCAGTGAGGAGGAACCAATCCTTCAATAGATTATTCATGCCTGGGCGGAACAGGTGACCTTGAGACTTGGCAGGGTCGCCATGACTAACAATAAGACAAGTGACACCGGCTGAGGCCACTAATTCGTCGCCAGATCCAAAGCAGGAGGCACGGTGTGAATTATTGCCACCCCCAACCCTCCTCACGTACAGTCAGCACACAAGGTTACAAGCTGTTTTGGGGACACTTCATTATAATTGAAGTGACATCCCTGTGTTTTCTTGACAGTCCAAGCACAGATCTATATATCGAATGGCTCATCGTGAGCTATGGGCTGCTCATTGGCCGCTCTGCAGGAATGTCAAATCAACTGCCCAATTATTATCACAAGAAGCACACGCTCAGCTCTGTGTACCACTTACTGGGATTCACAGACTTCAATTTCAGAGTGCGAGGCTTCTGCTAGCACAGCGCTTGTCCCACTCATCAAGCTAATGATGTGTGTACGACAAATCTCATTTTACTTTGCGCACAAAGTCCCAAAGGCAGAGCAGCAACTCGAAACGATGCCATATTTATATGACAGTCCTAACAGAAGGTCACATCATAACAAATTCACTACTTCATGATTTGTTCTCTGCTGCATCTGGAAAAAATAAGAGCTGAGATGTCTTATGTTGTGAATATTGTCACATCTGAAATGGTTGTAGGTACTGCATGGCTTGCTTAACAATGGCTTTAAGGTCTGACAGTATATTAGCACAACCTCAGACATCCTTATTATGTTTTAATTATAATCTTTACAATGAATGTCATGCTTTTAGCAGCAGAGCTTATAGAGGTGACTTTGTAAAATAAAAATCTCATGAAAAATATTGCTAAAATAAAATAAAATGCAATCTACAATCAACAAATATACACACATGCATCATCATTTAATTAAAAAAAATCATTCAGTTAAAAAATACAACTGAGTTATGATGTCATACAATTATAAATATTTGTATATATTATATAAATTATATATTTATTTTTTTATAATTGATAGTATGATAAAAATTCTTATTTCACACAATATATTACAAAATTAAATGAAATCTAATTATATTTTACAGTCTAAAGTATACAAATGTACACATGTATGACATCATAATTCAGTTTGGAACATTTAAAAAAAAATCACATTACAAACTGAATTGTCATATAATTACTGTAAAAAAAAAATATTATTTTATTTTAATGGAATAAAATAATTAAAAATATTTTATACATCTGCAATCATATGTATGGAATCACAATAATTCAGTTTGAAAATATTTTAATAAAAATACAAAATGAATAATGTCATACATTATTTTTTTTTTAATGTAGAATAAATTATATAAAATTAATTAATGAATTAATAAAAATTGAGTTTGAGATTTTTTGTTTAAATTAAATTAAATTGCAAACTAAATTCTTTTGACCATGCCTTATTTGTGCAGAACTGTTGATGGCTGTCTTATTTGGATAAATATGGAATAAATTATTTTTGCCATTATTTTTAAAATATATCTAATTTATTTTTGTCATATGTTGTATAATATTATTTAACACTACATTACAAACTGAATTCTTAGGATGATGCCATGCATATGTATGCATAATTGCTGACCACTGTCTTTTTTGAATCAAGTCATTCATTTACAATTTATTAAATGTACAAAATCTTGCCATCAAAACTTTGTGACAAACCATATTAATTGGACCTGGTATCACAGTTTAACACTGAGCGCTGTCTCTGCAGTCTAATAAGCCAACAGCAAGAGCCGACATAATGAACATAGTCCTCATCCTCACCCTCATTTGATTTTTACCCAGAGAAACTTCCCTCTGAGCCTGGTGGGTGAGAGAAAGAGTGAAAAAGACAGGAAGGAGAATCCAGGCCACTTAAGAGTTTGAAGCCATTTAACAAACACCTCGCGCTCTCAGTTAAGGAGGAAGCTTTCAAATGCCAGGGTTTCTTTCTTTCCTCACTCCATCTCTCAGAAGAATTCGAGTGGCTGGGTGCTTTATTTGATTCTCCAGCTGGGAAGCAGAATGAGGGAGACAGAAAGAGAGACAGATAGTATATTCTGACTCAGTGCATTAAGGCCTCCTGCCAAATCTTTTATTAGCATCTCGTTTTTCAGTCCCATCGTTCCGTTTCTCTGTGCTCATTCGCCAGTGACCCCTCCCGATCTCAGCACCGTACTACCAGCTTCCTGCTTGGTCCACGCTGTCTCTCTCAGCCAACATCAATTTCCTCTCCTCCCTCCTTCTTTCCCTCTCTCAATCTGCTGTACACCACCAGCGGGCGCAAACAAGAGGTGACAGTCCAAGACATCAGTTAGAAATCTGCCCTTATGTCATAATTAAGAAACAAACATCGTGAGGTCATAAAGGAGTAAATAAAAATAACAGAAAATAAGTAAATAATTAGAACTAAATAAAATGTATTTTAAAATGAACGTTAAATAAAAATTAATAATCATATATTTTATTTATAATATAGAATTATTTATATAATGAATAATATAAAAAAAAAGAACTGAAGAGTAAAATGCAATGAATGTTACATTAAATATCAAACATGATGTTAGCAGCTAGTTCTGCGTGTTAGCATTCATGTAAACTGTGTGCGTTGGCCTTACATATGAAAAGATGTAACATTGGGGGTGATGTGGAGTGAAGGTAGATGAGAGGGCACAATCACAGTGGGGTGGGGATCGTGAACACAGGCTTTGTGTAGAAAGTGTGATACGGCTGCGCAGCGTGAGCAGGGGAGCATCAGAGCGCTCGCACCTGTGCCCTGGCAGACTGGGGCGCAGTTGGTAGGGGGATGAACGCATGTGTGAGTGTGTGTAGTCGGCCTCGTACCTTGAAGGCTCACAGGGCAGCTGGAACAGGCCTCAAGGCCTTTGTGACAGGCTGCTGCTGCACCTGTCTGCATGTTTGAGCAGTTGAATACATTACTGAAGATCTCTCTCTCTTCTTCTCAGGTCTAAATCACAGCTAAGTAGTGTTTAAAATAAAGGTTCTTTACTGGCATCTTTGGTTCCATGAAGAACCTTTAACATTCATGAAATCTTTCCACTGCGCAAAAGATTGTTTATAGAGAAAAAGTTTTTTTTCAGATTTTTAAGATGTTCTTCACACTAAAGGCTGGAATACACTACACAACTTTTAAAATCTGAACAGATCAAACATTAGGCATCATACACTTGACGACTTTATAAATAGTTACAGATAAAAAACTTTGACTCATACACTAAACGACTGAGGATCACTCACTACCAGACTCTCAAGTAATTTCGAACACAACAAACTCACACAGAAACATTGCTAGGATATGCATGACAAATGAAAACAATTTGTGTTCTAAAATTATAATTTTTGATATCCTCCAACTGGATGGGATCGTAGTCTGCAGCTAAACAATCGGGTTCTGTGACCATCATACACTACGGGTTTTTCTACGAAATCTGTTAACTCAAATCTCTGACTTTTGGCAATTAACATCAACTTGTACAGAATGTAAATCGGGGCAAAAATCTGGACAATAGTCAAAAAGTCTGCAAAAAGCTTTCTGTTGGTCAGATCAGCAAAATTGCATGACCAACTTGAACAAGAGTGAGATCTCTTGTTTCGGCTTCACACAAAACACCAGATTGTGCGGATTGCTAATGGAATGACTGGATTGCATCCGTGAAATTTTGCAAAGCAATGGTAAATCTGACCACACGTAAATGTAACCTTTAAAAGTTTCTTTAGATTTTAAGAAAAAATGGTTCTTTTAGGAACTGTTCACTGAAAGTTTCTTTAGGGAACCAAAAAATGGTTCTTCTATGGCATCCCTTTATTTTTAATAGTTTACATAGATGCTGTTTTACCACAATTCTTTATAGAGACTGTTTTGATCAAGGATAAGTTGATCAAATGATTTACAAGTAACTTGAGTTACATAATCACATTACTATTTTCAAGTAACTAATTTTAATTTACAGTAAAATATTTGAGTTACTTTTTCAAATAAGTAATGCTAGTTACTTTGTTTTCCCATGTATTGGCTGACAGCTCTCCTGTCGCCATGATGAGAGAAATCAAAGTGCAGAGCCGTTGTGTGCGCTGTGTAAACATGATATTACTCCAGTTCTAGACTAAATGTAAGCATGCAAACTCAGAATATGACGCAAACCTGCAATAATTAAATGTTAATAACTGAATTTACATTTCTTTCAGCCTGAGGCTTATTCATTTCACTTTGTGAAAAGGCTTTTATATATACCAAAAATATTACTTTTTTATATTTAAAACATACAATCAATCCCAACCCAGATGAGAAAAAGTAATGCAAAAGTAACGTAGCACATTACTTTCTATAAAAAAGTAACCAAGTAATGCAATTAGTTATTTTTTTTAGGGAGTAACTCAATATTGTAATGCATTACTTTTAAAAGTAACTTTCCCCAACACTGGTGGCAAATACCGATGGACTCCGGGGAGGCTCATCGACAAGCCTCTTGAAAACGGCAAGGGAACGCGGAGATGCTTTAACTAAGCCAAGGACAAATGCCTTTCGATCAAACGCTCCTTTTCATTATGCATTCTCAGCTGAGCAGCAGGCAGCTAATGCCTGGTTAAGTTGCTCTAAGCCGAGGCCTCAGGGTAGGCCGCCTCCGGAGTAGACACCGAAGGAGACGACTCCAAACAAACACACAAAGCCGAATCAATGGCCATTCACACGCAGGACCTCCTTGAAGACGGAAGTTGGCGGAACGAGACAAAAGTGCAAGGCAGAGAATGGGTGCTGAAGGGAGGAGAGAGGTAAGCGAGAGATTTTTTTCTCCTGGCGCAGCAGGGGCTCAGTGCGGGGCTTATGGGCGCTCACCTGCGGGGGAAAGATCTGTTGGCCTTTCAAAGAGAATGCGCTAACCTTCACAACACACACATGAAAGGGACTTTGGGGGTGGAGGGCCGGGGTTACTTTTATGGATCGCTGGATGTGGCGTTTCAACAAAGCATGCTCTCTTGAGTAAGTACATACTCTCCTGTGTGGATTCGAATGGGGTGAAATTAGCTCCATTATGTGCTGTATAGTTCGGTGTGCTTTTGTGCCTCCCCCGAGTGTGTTTACATGTTTGTCTGGCCGCTGACTAGTTTCTAGAAAAAAGCATCCCAGATGATTTGATTCACCTGCATCATCAGGCTCTTCAGTAGCAAAAGAGGACTTAGCATCTCAGCATCTTTGATCTCAGTGATCACACTCACACTCAGATCTGTCCTCGACACTCCTGATGAGTTTACACACACTTCAAAAGATTGAACTCACATTACACAATCTGCTCAAGCATATTCTCCTGGCAATGTTTGCATTAATGCACCATTACGTGTTTGTGTGTGTATGTATAAAATACAGAAATAACTGTTAATATGATTTATAAAATATTTTAGATAGATAGATAGATAGATAGATAGATAGATAGATAAAATATCAAAACAATTATATAAAAATAATAAATGAAATATTTAATATACATGTAAATAATATGTATATAATAATGTTCCATTTAGTTTTTATTTTTATTACTATGTTATACTATATATAATAAAAATACACAAATAACAATTTCAATATTATTTAAAATGTACAAATTATTAAAATAAATATATTAATTTTATTAATTTATTATTTTAAGATGTGTATTCTTTTTTTGTAAATTTTATAATATTATGTATATACATATAATTAAAATATGAAAACTAAATTAAATATTTAATATATATATATATATATATATATATATAAATAACATATGTGAGTGTTTACATGCTGTTTTGTCAAGTTTGGCTAGTTAGCATAGGCAGGTTGGTCATGTTTATCATGATGTCAGTTTCAATTGTAATTCAATTGTAATATGTATCATTTTTTATTTTTCATTAAGTTAATATTAATAATAAAACCTTCTCTTTGTTATTAGATTTGAAATCCTACAGTATATGCAGAAACTCATAAGGTGAAGTCTATGCTGTGCTTAGCAATATGGTGATGTATATACATCCAACATCATGGTGAATTCATCCAAATAAAAATGACAGCCTGCCTGTCAAAAAGACTTTAAAAAGTCTTAATGAAACCTTGTGTACTTTCAATATTTGTGTATAAGACTAATGGGGTTCAGCGGCTGAATGGAAACTAGAGAAGAAGGGAGGTTCAAACAAAGCAGCGGTTGCACCACACAGGCGACACAAGGGCAGAAAATGATTTCTGATGACATGTACCTGAAAAAGACTGCAGGAATAAAAAATGAAAGGATAAAACAGGAAGAGATTTCTACCCGTTGACATACACACTCTGTGGTATGTCTTTCATGTGCGCTGTAAATATTCAAGAGCTACGGTGACTGGGGCGAGACACAGGTGCAGCTCCTCACCTGTTTGTGCATTCAGAAAAATTCAGCCCATTACAGGGCCGCGTGAAAGAAGAGAAAACGGTGGAAAAGGCAAAATGAAGTTTGCTGTGTCGTTTACGCTTTTGTAATTAGGAACGGAGGAAGTCACGCTCATGCTGGGTGAAGTTTTTGTAATGTCTTTCTAGTGAACGCGCCAGTTCACATTCAAGCTCTCCTTTGGTCTTTGTGCCGTGATCGCCCACAGCGGCAGCGAAAGTTCATTCTTGGAAAAGCTTGAAAATCCGCTGCGGGATTCCACAGGTGGGAAAGAACTGGATAGCAGGTGCACACACACATACACACACACCTACTGTGAATCAAGTCCCACTTGCTTCTATAATAACTGTCTAATTACACTAACAAACACACAAAACGACTTTTTCATTAATTGTATTAATTTGTTTTAATTTCCCCAAATGGAATTTATACATTATTGTTTGTTTTTTCTCCTCCTTTCTCTATTTTTTCATCTCCGTTTACCTTTGTATTTTATGTTCTACAATAATAAACTAATGTTAAGGCTGGAAAGCAATGACTCACCTAATACAAAAGCAACCCACCAGTTTTTCTGTGATGAAAAATACAACGTGTGGAAAAAGGGACTGTTCCTCACTTGACAATTACTAAATCATCTGGAAACATCATATTAGTATTGACAAAGGAAGTCTATAATACCTGAATATATAATATAAAACTAGCTGTTAACATTTCCTATTATCTCACAGAATTATCAGTCATATTTCCCCACAGGAACCACAAACCACCTAAAATACACATGAGTATTTCAGTGAAATTTTTGTATTATTTATAAACTACTGTAGTATTTAAGGGTCTCATTAGTTTAGTTAATGCATTAATTAACTATGAGCAATTCATTTGTTACAGTATTTATTAATCCTTGCTATCGTTAGTTAATAAATAATATTTTGAACTAGCTTAGCTAACACAACCAAACCGCTGCCCTGCATGGGTCTAAATCAATGTGATCTGACCAGAATAGTGACTGGCAGCAAGCAACTCTCTTTCTAAATCACTTCCTGTAGTGTAAATGTCACTCTCGGTCTACGCTCCTTCCTTCCCCTGCTGTTTTCCCACAATTGGATTTAATACTTTTCCACGTGTCATCACTTTGTCACCGCGATGGTTCCCCGGAGTCCCATGCGGAGGAAGAGGATTATACGTCTGTCAATTATCTTCTTTTCTCCAAGATGCAGGAGGATTGTGGCGGCACGGCGAGCTAACTAAACACGCGCTCGATGATGTCCAATCATTCATTACTAGAAGCAGCGGGTGTTATCTGTACTCGTGTGAACAACTTCACAGTAATGGAGATGGCTTTCACCCTATTAAGTGGCAGAATGGGAGGGAAGGATGCGGGGAAGACGAAAAAAAGAGAGAGGAGGAAAAAAAACAAGAATAAACTTAGAGAGATAAAGTGTGACCTTTTAATGAAGACGAGCAAATGATAGACAGGAAGATGGAGGAGGAAGATAAAGAAAGGGAATAAGTGAAAAGAAGAAATACAGACAAAGGGCCAACGACAGGCCGAAAATGTCTTTAATCCATCTCTCTTATCTGAACGAGTGTGTGCATGAGAAAAACATTTAATTCTATAGCGGAGTTTCAATCAAGTATTTGATGAACGTAATCATTGCGGTAATTGATCCATTGAAGCCGGCCCTCTCAGTGTGAACATTGAGGGTCATGGGGAGAAAGCTGTTGAATCTCATGAGTGGCTTTCAGTGGGACAGGAAGAGAGCACAGCCAAATCCCTCTCTATTCACACAGCTTGACACACAGCTGTTCCAGTCCTTTAATTTTGCGTTGGCTTCCTTGCACCCCTCCTAATCTGGCTGTCTATTGCACCGTCCACTCGTTTCGTCCTCATTCTAATTCATAAATTGAGACATTGCAGTCGAGAGAGCGGCTGAGATGATGCATTTAAACCGGGGCTGTCAATTTAATTTAGTGTGATTAGTTACAAAAAAAAGAAATCTGCAATAAAAATTTAATGCTATTAATTATGCCTCCTGACCCTGCAAATGCCGTAATAAGGGATTTCCTACCATCAAAGCAATTCAAGCTTGAAGTGACACTTCATGTTGTGCTTAGCTGAAGAGTTGAATTACTTAATATGGTGTCTTAAATAGTGAGAGTACAGAAAAAAAAACATATTGACTGCTAAACACACTATTTGTGATGTCAATTGAATGCTTTCGCAACACAACATGGGAAAATATTGATATATGTAAAACAAATTGCTGTTAGTTTGATGAATTAATTGTCATTGGATGTAATTAATTTGATTAAAATTTTGCTAATCGATTAACAGTCCTAATTTAAAAATTACTGTCAAGGATAAATAAATATATTTAATATTTTAAAGACATATTTCATCATTGTTGGTGTCTCTGTGATCAAAGCAATTGTGGCCTGTGTTGCAATGGCTTAGCAACAGCTGCAGGGCCCCCACCATAAGCAAGCCTGCCACTGACGGAAGGGCCAATATCTGCAGCTGACACCAGGGGTCCACACACACACACACACACACACACACACTGTGCACAGACATGCACCTCAAGGAAGAGTTACAAAATGTGACATATAAAGAAAGCATATTTCCAGGAACTGAATGTCTAAGAAGCCTACAGAATGCACAACAGTTCAGCGCTAATAAAGGACCTGACCACTTGAAATGCTTCCAAGAATGTACTTTCAAAGAGCTACCATTAGGTTTTGCTAAAATACCATATTTATTGTACGCATTTCACTAGAAAAGTTAGAAATGACTAAAATTGGAGCAGCCATAGGAGTGTATGGTTACCATGATAACTTTCATCAAAATCAACTGCATTTATATTTATGGGGCCTATTTATTTATCTACTGTTGAAAAGTTTGGTGTAAGAATGTTTAACGTTTTTTAAAGACATCCCACCAAGGCTGAATTTACTTGATCACCAATGCAGGAATATTGTGAAATATTATTACATTTTAGAATAACTGTTTAAATATATTTTAAAATGTCATTTATTGTTGTGATGACCATAAATGTGATTAATTGTTGTGTGATTAATATAAATGTGTTTATAAATGAAAGAAAAGTATTCTTTCACAAAAGCGTAGTGTCAGTTTGAATACATATACTGGAGTTACAAGCAAATAATAAAAATGCTTACTGAATGACAACAAACTTAAAACGGAAAAAACAAGACTAAAGTAAGAGATAAGAGCATGGTCTCTCTGTTTAAAGTATTAGATGTCTGAATCCTGGTGCTAACCTGGTTACAGAGCAAACGAACACACTCTGACCGCACGTCTGTCCAGCTCTTATCCTGTATCTGCTGCTTCCATATCCTGCCGCACTACCTAGCTTAGCATGCTAGCAGATTTCCGTTTCACTTTATTAAATTAGCATTGACCTTTCCTTCTCTGACACACACAGCACTGCGCCGTCTAGAGCCTCACCGCTTCTGTAGCCTTCATATAAATACATATTTACTCCCTGCTTCATAAATTTGATCAAATTACAAAAGAGATGTTTGACTGAAATGCAATAAGAGATGCTTAGCCTTCGTGTTGTTGAGGGACACCCATTTGGAAATCTCACTTTAATATCAGATTTCAGCTGTTTTTAGCTGCTAATTTATTTATTTTTCCACATTTGCAGGCTGGTAATTTATAATGCCATTTATGAAGAATACAATTTTAAGCATTATAAACTCCAATGACTGTTTTATTGACTCCCTCAATGAGAGTAAAATGATATCAACAAATTATTGTTTTTTTCTTTCAGCGTTTAAATGGGTGGAAGAGAAAGGAAAAAAATCCCATCTCTGATTCAATGTGGCACTTTAAGATTAAGGTCAAAGATTAGTGGGTTTACACAGGATAAGAAAAGGATTATATACGCTCAACAATGTTAAAACACCAATCTGAGATTTCATCAAAACACTTGGCTTGTAAACAACCTCATAATACACGCACATCTCACACCGACAACCAAACAATATATTACTGAAGCCACTAAGCAACTATTTGGATTTAAAAGCACAGTTACTGTAGTAGCAGAAGAGGAAGTGACATGTTCCTGCAGGATATTCACAGCTGATGACAGGCTGTGGTCATTGTAAAGCCGGTTCACTGGGATTAGATATGCTCCACGGGCTTCTCTGTTCTGAATTACAGATTAGATTTATGAGTGTCCTCATGTTTTCTCTGGAATCGGAGAATAGTCGAGCTGAGTTTCCTTGTAAAAAGCACCATAAAAATCATGCACTCTCATCTGAAACTGCAAAAAAGTTGGGTGAAAATTAGAACAGCATTTGATTTGTACATTTTCAGAAGAAAATGTGTAAAACATTAACATATTTTCAATGGAAAAGTCACCTGTGGGTGGATGCCAGAGCATTGCTAGGTGGTTCCATGCAATGTAATAGTCATGATTTACTTTTAAAAGGATTGTTCATGCAAAAATGAAAATTCTGTCATCATTTACTGACCGTAATGTCATTTTAAAAGTTTCCTCTGTGAAATACAAAAGAAAAATGGATCAAAAATCAAACTTTTTTTTCCACTATATGAAAAAAATAAAAAAATCTTTTGAGTTTCACAGAAGAAAGTCATACAGGTTTTGAACGACATTATGGGGAGTAAAACAAATATTAAATGCTTTGATATCAATAGCGAGGAACTTGATGTTATTAAGGAATACTGAAAATACTCTGTTTTTTAAGACTGAGGTAGATTACAACCAGGCTAAAAGCAGTGCGTAATTGTGCGTGGAGGTCTCACTTTCTGCTTTAAGCAATAAAATCTTGGTCACAGTCTGAGAGAGGTCATAAACGTATTTGCACTTGCTGAGCTGAAGCTAATTTAAACGAATGTGTCCCTCTCCACCACTGAGGTTTACAGTGAATTCAAATGAACGAGCAAACATCACTGATTTGGAGCAGACCGTGAGTTCTTTCAGAGCGACAAAGCCTGAGGTGAAATCACAATGAGGCGGTCTGTTTGAGCATGACTATCTCTCTCTCCTCAGTGCAGGCCCAGGTGCTCGCTCTTCAGAGCCCAACAGCAGAAAATATCCCCCGACGGCAGCCATTGCACTTCGATTACTGGTCAGTGAACAATGAAGAATGTTCTAGAAACACTTGTCATGTTGATGTAGCAGCTGCACGCCCAACGTGCCTACGAGAGGCGATGGGGTGAGGCGATAGCGAGGGGCTGGTGGGAAACCGAAGCTCGGAGGCAAATACTCAGACAGGCAGCTCACGATCTGTGCAAAACCGATTTTTGGAGACAGGGCCGTAATTGGCAGCGGTGATAACGAAGCATGAACTGAATTCTTGTTTCATTCTGCTTTAACTGGTGGAAACCGGTTTACGGAACACGTGACTTCACAAACACAGTTGGTCAATAAAGCAGTACGCCACGAGAGGCCAAAATTAGGCATAAACACAAATCTCATCTTAAAAAATTTCTAATCTTACAAGCCGCTCAGATTTCGCTCAGCCCATGACGTAGAAAGAAAGGTGATCTTATTATAATATTACCACTTCTTAATCTGCAAGTTTCCACCCATGGCACCACCACTGTTTTCGCAAGCGGCAACGGTGTACCAGTTCTAACGCCAATGGCAAAAGTTCAAGCAAAGCATGCTAACTGTTCTGTCTTTGGCTGCACTGATGAGCACAGAACATTATTTAGTGTCCCAGCCTTAGAGGAGAAAAGAGAGCAGTGGATTTATTGATTTATTTACTGTATATTGCGCTGATGCCACACAGATCTAATATAAACATGCGGTTTCTTTCTCAACTGTTTACTTTCACAGACATAACCGGCTGTTTTTGTAACTCGTGTGTTTTTAACATAAACTTGTGTGTATTTGACAGGTTAAGGGCAATAAGACATGAAAGAGAACTTAGTTTAGTACTCACATGCCATGTGACAGCCACTTTCTGTGCATGTGCTTCAGATGTGTGCTCTCAGAAAACCGTATATCAGACGTTTAAACTGATATGGTTTAAAACGCATGATTTCAGCATGATAGACGTGATAATCAAAACCAAACAGATGTTTTTTACAGAATATCTGAGGTATGAGCTGTAAAAGCACAGCTATATTCTGGAAAAGGGGGCGGGGAGCAGCAGCTTATTTGCATTTAAAGAGACATGTACGAAAACGGCCTGTTTCTGCTTCCACTCAAAATAGGCATTTTCAAAATGATATAATAAATGATCTGTGGGGTATTTTGAGCTGAAAGTTCACAGACGCATTCTGGGGACACCTGAGACTTATATTACATATTGTAAAAAGGGGCATAATAGGTCTCCTTTAAAAAGTGCAAATCTGCACTATTTATTACAAGTACATATTGTAAGATATGCTCAATAAAAACAAATCGTAATATCTTACACCATTATGTTGCTTCTCAAAGCATGTTTAGATATTTTTGCTGGTAAACAAGACAAATATATTGAGTAAGAAAATGATTTTTTTGCACTGCATTGTAGCCAGGACATAATAATGGCTTCAAATGTTTCTCATCTAATCAGAGTTTAAAATTGGAACTGTCCAAATATAACATGTAATTTTGGTTTTACCTGTTGAGATCTCATTCAAATGCCATTAGCTGTTGCTTAGCTACAACAACAGTGTTTTCTATTTGTTTCGTGCCTTCCCTTCCTCTTTAACAACATCCTCATCTAAAGAAGCATCATCATAATCTCCAGACGAGATTACTGAAGGGGTCACTCCTGTATCCAGCTTGGGCTCAGTATGTAAGGGTGAAGGAGAAGATCAGTGGGCCTGTGATCTCCAGATTTGCACTTTTTAATCAAGGCGGATTTTGAACACCTTCAGCCCAGATGGCCGGACAGATTTTTACAGACTACAGGCACAAGCCTGCATGTGACTGTGAATCTATAGCTCCAAAACACACACACACACACACACACACCCACCCACCCCAATATAGCCACGAACGTAATGAGCACCATGGGATGTAAATTTCAGAGATAGAAAATCTCAATAATTCATCCTCCATGCAGGACTCTGATGCTAAATTGCTCTCTCTCTCTCTTTCTGATCACTGTTAATTGCTGATGGTATTTACAGCTAAAGCCGTGGCCAAGGCGGTTTATCACTTAACAGCACTGATCCTCTAGACACACTCCCTAGATATTAAGAGAAAAGAAAATCTAGAGGTACATTTTCTGAAAAAAACAAAAAAACAAAAACAAAACAAAACAAAAAAAGCGTGGTGCTTGCTTGTGCAAAATTCACCACCAAATGAGCCCACCTCAATGTCTACAATGAAAAAATAAAATAAAATGTTAGAGTACATTTTTCAATAATGTTTTCTACTTCAAAATTCAATGTTTAAATCAATGTTTTATTCATGTTTAATTCAATTTACTAGCCATTTCTGAGTGAAATAGTTTCTACACCTTCAGTGTAGTTTTTTTTAATCTTACAGCTGTAAAAAAAAAAAAACGTAAATCTGACCACTTAGAACAAGTAGCATGATTTAAGCTATCTGTTTCACACAAAAAATTATGCATAATTTACTTTGAAACTATTTTCACTCAGAAATTGCTAGTTAATTTACAAAGTTACAAAGAAATGACTTATATGTAAATTAAACATGACATTTTTAAGAAGAAAGACTGAAATAGTATTTTCTTATAAAACATACTCCAATTACCTTCATTTACAACTTCAAAAAAGCATTTTTACAGTGTACAGCATGAGTTAAACTTAGGTATGAGCAATAGCAACAGGAATGCTTTTTTTACCAAACCGCACTAAAAAAAGTGCTGAGAGAGATTGGGGGAAAACAACCACATGTTGACAAGGTAACTCATTTGAACATCATATTTCAATAACAACATCCCTTCACTCCCTGACTTCCTGTTGTCTTGGGTGATACTTCCTCCCTGCTCTGTGTTATGATAGTCACTGGATAAGATGAGTGTGTGTAGTGAGACAATAGCTTCCCAATTAAAGCAGCTCTTCCACTGTGATTCCTCAAGGTGCTGCCATGTGACAGTTTAATTAACAAACCCTCTTATCTTAATCCAGCAGGAGAAAAAAAAAAGTCAGAAAAATGCAACAAGCTGAGGTTATCGAGGAAAAACACTCCCACATTCAAATGATCACAGGCACATTCACACACTATATACTCTATATATCTTGTAGTATCAGAAAGGCCCATGTTGCTGTTTGCGTGTTTGAGTAACTGTCACTCTCTACTAAAGAAAAAAGCTTGTGTTAATAAGAATAATGGTGAAATGTCAAATAATGTAGTAATTATGAGCATCAGGGTGAGACAGGAAGTCAATAATGTTTCATTAAAGTCAAATGAATCAGCACTGGCAGTGCTTTTTATCAGTAATGTGACACATTTTCAAGTGAAATTGATATTCAGTGGGGGACAAAAATTTTGTTATTTATTTATTGTTATTATTATTTTTTAGTGTATATTTAATTAAAAAAGACATTATAATATTACAATATAAAATGTATAATAAATAAAATATCAGGTATTCAGAAAGTCTAGGGGATCATTTCTGATTTCATATTGACTTTAACATCACTATAGGTACCATAAAGCATAACGATCATCACAGTAAGTATCATGGTAGGAGATACAGAAATGATCCGTCGAATTACCATAAAGCACACAGACTCATTCACTCAGCAGCTTGTCTTTTGATTATTATTTGAACTGTAGGTGGCTTATAGCCCTCAGGAAGCAACAGATCTGTACTTAAGCTCACCTCCTGAGGGGAGACAGCATGCCTCCCCTTCCTCTCTCAGTCCGTTTATCTCTGTCTATCCTCCATCTAGAAATAGTCTGAGAACAGACAGGAAATAAAAGAGACAGGAGGATGAAGTGGGCTGGGGACACGACCTGAGTCAGACTCAAACCCATGACCACCCACACATAAAAGTGCATATGCACAAATATTAGTATAATCTGGTTTTACTTCTTTTATTTATTCAATAAATGATAGTGAGAAGTTGAGGAACTGGATCAGAAAACTCCCAGGCGAAAGACGTAACTCGGGGGAGAAGAATGGTTGAGTCAATAACGTTATTTTTGTTTTCTTTGTGCAAAAAAAAAAGTATTCTCGCAAAACTGAAGTTGAGCCACTGATGTCACATGGACCTGTTTTACCGATGCATTTACTACTTTTCTGGACCTGGGAACATTTCAGTTGCGTTACTGTCTATGGAGGGTCAGATAGCTCTCCGATTTAATCAAAAATATCTTAATTTGTGTTCCGAAGATGAACGAAGGTCTTATGGGTTTGGAACGGCATGAGGGTGAGTAATTAATGACATAATTTTCATTTTATGGTGAACTAACCCTTTAACGATAACAACACTGACTCACATCACTTGTTAGAGTACAATGGCACATTGTGACGAAATCCTAACTGCTATTCCATGGATCCAACCTCCTTTTTTATTTATGCTATTCTTCTCCTCCTTTTTTTATCACAACAAAACCTGATTTTTCGAGTAATCGGTAAGCAACAACAAAAAAATTAATAAATGAAAAAGAGCAGACAAAATACTGTGGTTTTGAACATTTCAAACCCACAAAACTGAGACAAAATATTTCCCATCTGTGAGAAAAACCTATACATACAAGAACACCGCGATAAGCCCAACGGGTGCAAACAGCTTTCATGTGCGTCTCTCTCAAATCCCTTCACAAGTGTGAATATAAGGAGGCCTCCCACGGAGAGGTCGCACTCGGCTCGCTTAAACACAGCTTGAAGATGAAGGGCAGAAGATGTCACTTAGAGAGCAGAACCTTGAGAATCTTCCATAGCTGTCAGAACAGGAAGTCATCATTTATAGAACAGGATAGGCAGACAAAAGCAAGAGCAAGGGTGTTGAGCACGGCATTTTATATAACAATAAATATGCGAGATGACAGTGTTGAATTATGCAAATCTCCCTGTATTCCGAGTGTCTAGTTCATTGCACAAAAATAAAAATTCTGCCATCCTCATATAGTTTCAAACCTGTTTCTGAACTATAATAATATTGCTAATATGTTGACAAAGAAAAGGAAAGTTTTTTTTTTTTTTTGGAATACAACACAGTGTTTTCTTTTGTACTTCCTTTTGAAAATGTCATTACTACACGAGTGCACTCGAAACGCTTGCTGAAGACAGAGCACAGATGGGAAGAAGTGGCAGAGAGCCAGGAAGTGTGGACGCATCATCATAATCTCCTCCTGGGGCATCATCGGTATGGCGATGAGTTTGAGAGGCGGAGGCAGACACACACAAGTTTAAACTTACACAGAGGTACAGATTTATTCAAGCACGTACACATAGCATACATGCTAAAGTAGAGTAGTGTGCCAAAGACGGGTCAGGAGGCCTTCTGTAGGCCTGAAGGCTGCATTGCTTCTCCGCCCAGCTGTACCCACACAACACACTCCATCGCAGCACGATTCATTAAACTAAACACTCCTACAGTATATGAGACCAGGGTCACATCAAACTTCCACTAATGGCAAAACAATGACCAGTAAATGGTTTAATGCCAACAAAGTTGGCAAAGATCAGGCAATCTTAAATCAGACTTTATTTTTACGCATCGGCACTATGTACGTCTGTTTTGGGAATCTACTTTGGGAATGGTGTAAAATCCTATTAGCCTCGTAGTTGAGCCAAAAATGACCTTTCTGTTATCATTTATTCACCCTTAGCTCATTTTAAACCTCTATGACTTACTTTCTTCTGTTTGACACAAAAGAAATTGTTTAAGATTCAAAAAGAACTCAAAAGAAACAAAGTACCATAGTCAATATGACCCCAAATCGATTTTCCAAGTCTTACAGCTCTGTGTGAAGAAATTTAAGATGTTATTAACTAAACATCTTGACAGCCACCCAAACTCTTGTGGCGTGTTCATGAGAGACGCCTGCTTTGTGGACAAATAATTCTTTTGAGTTGGATCTTTTCAACACTGTAAACCCAAATAAGTTGGCAAAACTCAAAAAAATTGAAGTAGTCAGTTCAGAAATTCAAAGTTAAAATTTCAGTAAGCAGAACTAGAAAATTTTTATTTTGTACTCACACGTTAATTGCTCCTAACAATTCAGATAAAATGTATATTTTAAGGATAAAATGTGTCCATTTTATGAACTCAAAACAAAAGTTCTAAACACAAATAAAAGTTCATTTGTTTGAACTAATTTGTTTAAGTTTGGCCTACTCAAACCAATTAATTATTTAGTTAGAGTTTACAGTGAATTAATTTGTTGATCTGATTCACTGATGATTTATTAATGAACCAGTCTCGAGTTTAACTCATTGACTCAATGACTCAGTAAATCTTTTCTCAGACAAAGCTATCGTATGGCTTCACAAGATACTTTAATAATACTTTAATGGCGCTTTTGTATTCTTTTTTGAAGTCTGAAAGGTTCAGTTCCCATTCATTGTAACTGCATGGAAAAAAAGCGGCCAGAAATGTCTCCTATTTTCCCAAGAAGAAAGTAAGTCATACAGATTGAGTAAATGATGTAATTTTTATGTACAGTTGAATTATTTCTTTAACTACTTAATATCTGATGCTCAGCTTTACTCCTAACAGACCTTAAAGTGGTTGCCTTGAGGAAAGAGTTAAAATTAGTTCAAAGTCATTAGCATAAACATTTTTCAGTTCTTAATGATTCATAAAACATTCCCTGGGTCTTCAGTAAAACCATGCAATCTGAAACGGAGCAATCCCTGAGGAAAATGACCATGAATTATTTCTAACCTGCTTCCAATCTGACATAGACATAGAATGCATATACTGTATATATATATATATATATATATATATATATATAGTATGGGTGAGACGTCGCAGAGAACAAGGTCCTTGCAAATTACTCTGAGCATGCGGTCACATTTAGCGCAAGCTGTTTATCGCAGAAGAGGCCAGTGTGGATAAAAGGGAAATAATGGATAATTCATTATCACAGAGAGACTGATAGAAAGGAGAGAGAGAGAGGGGACAGAAAAATTGAGATTGTGATTTTGATAGACTTGACAAGGAAGGGTGGCTGTGTAGATGATTGGACACTTGAACCAAGGTCGCCAATTTGTGCTCTCGCAAAAGCCCTGCTTAAGAATAAAAACCTCGGGAAACAAACAATAAGGCCTGATTATTATTTGATAGATTCAATCAATTTCCCTCCATAAGAAATGGAGTTTGCACAAGCGTTGAGAGTATGCTTTAAGCTTTGCCTGTGAAAACAGACGACACGGTCCAAGCAAGTTGTGTTGCTATTTAATACCATTCAAGAGGCAATTTCAACTTAATCAAGTTGTTTGTATGAAATGCATGGCAGTTCAACTAAGTTTCAACAACCTTTATAATCCTCCAGTCAGACAGTTTTTTTCTGAAGTCCATTAGATCCTGTCATATCTCATCAGAGGTCTTAATAACTCACTAATTAAGCCAAGCGTAATTATACACCCAACAATGCCTTAAAGTAAAAGGTTAGAACTAAAATGTGAGCCGAATCGCCCGGGGACTAGACTCAGAGCATTAATTAATCCAACATATGTGTGCTTATCAAAGTTAATAATCAGTTTTAGTGACATCAACCATGAGAAGGAAAGAAAGAGGGAGGGGAGGAAAGAAAAAAATTGAAGAAAACGATCTACATCTACTCTGAATGTCAAAAATAGATCAGGCTAATAGGCAAAACTGCTTAGATATAACATTCACCACCCATTTTACTTTCCCAAAGTGACATACTTTAGACAGAAATGGATACTGCACATTGAGACTTGATTTTATCCATTAGGAATTGACTGGATTGTGAACAGGAATAACGTGTACAGAAAAACTGTGCACAATAACACCAGAAATGTGTATTGACGGGATCAGTTACTCACCCACCTTCTTCTTTCTTCTAAAATACCTTTTTAAAAGACCTTATTGTGTGTTCCACAGAAGAAAGGAACTTGTTTGGAACAAAATGAGACTGAGTAAAAATTTTTGGGTGAATCATCTCTTTAAAAATATAAATGGGGTCCATTTTAATTCCTTTTTAAAGTCAAAGTGCTATTCTTGCCACTTGCCACTTTATGTGGTTTGAAACACCATTATAAATCCAACCTATATGTCTAATCTTCCTCGTAATTCTGTTTTCAACAGGAAACAACATTTGTTTTGACCTACACATAAATAGGCTGCATGAAAACGCAATAAAGATAAACCAGTCTGTGACCCAGAGCACATATTTCGCTGAATGTGCAGTGATATAAATGGAAAACGCAAGCTGATCTCATGACGAAAACGTATCTTTTGGAACTTTTTCGCAAGATGCAAAATACGTACTGCCATGTACATTTCGTGACATAATCGATGTGAAATGTCCACTGGGTGGCGCTAAAAGAGTGTTAGTTTTTTCCAGCTGAACAGATGAATGTGCTTATGTGACTTTGGTTTTGTAGGTGTCACTGCAGTTCTGACTTGAAATGTCTGTTGAGTAGCGCTATAAGTCTAATGCTCCGTGACGTTTTAAAATAATGTACCATCTGCACTACACCTAAACCTACCCGATAGTATGAACAAAAGCGAATGTGACGTAAAAACGCAATCGCAAGCATGCAGTTTTAGCTTGTTTTTTGATCTTTCAGCTCTTTCATCATGAGTCATGTTTTTGATGGGATTGGTACCCAAGGATTCCACATCCTAAGTCTAATTCCATGCCGGCTGATCTACGAGCAAACTTGTTTACATCCGGAAAATGAAACATATGGAGCTGTAATCATAACTGTGTACAAAAATGATTACAAGTGCTCGCTGTTTTACTGCCTCTAGTGTTAATTTCTGTTGGAAACTGCAGTGGTATGTAGTTATTGGTACGTATTTCACGTCTTGCGAAAAAGTTCCCAAATGTATTTTTTCGTCATGAGATCAGATAATGAAAACTATAGACTCTGCTTGACTGTTTGGTGGAAAAGTCTACAAAAATGGCTGACAATGAGGCTCAACATACATCATCAGACACGGTTTGGGCATTTTCATCTGTCCGTAACTGTGTAAACTACCAAAAAGTACCACGGGTCATGTATGACAGAAAACAAAGAGGCAACGGTTTTTGCATTAATACTGCAGCCTGCATCTGGAGCTGTCAGGTTTGTTTTATGAACTCATATTTGAAAATCTCTCAAGCACTGTTAAAGTATATTAATCTACTGCTGATGTTAGTGGGATATTGGATGTAATAGTTTACAGCCACTGTGTCCAGTTTAAATGCTGTCTCTACTCAAATCTGATTGCTTTCATAAAGCATTTTTCTATTCGTAGACAGTAAAAAAAGATTCTTGTCTAAGAATATAAAAGAAACTGCAATGTTGTCCAGGCTGAGCCCTGAAAAATAAAACCAAACACTTTTCTAAAGGCTGCCCCCCCACCCCACCTTTTTTTTTTTTTTTTTTGTCTTTTGCCAAAAACATTTTTTTCAACCTTTATGTCAAAGCTTTTGAACAAATGATAAGGTCAGATGCAAAAGATCATAAAGAACAAGCGTGTGAGTCGCACTTGAGCTGCTCCGCGTTGCGACTAGCCTCCAATTACCACCGCTAAAGTTTTTCTCTGAAACGAGCTCTTGTCCACTTCGCTTGTGAGGTATAAATTAGCTCCTTATGGATTAATACCTCCTAATTTCTTCATTCCAGCACGGGCTAGTGGGAGAATCACCCCGAATAGCATTTAGCACACGTCAAATAATGAGTTTTCATTTAAGAGGAGAGGGAGATGATGAGCAAGTGGCCAATGAGAGCAAAGGAAAATGAGTCTACGGCTCCGGCGGGTCCCTTCTTAATCATGATCACACTGTACCGTGTGAAGAATAAGCCATTACTTATACAAACAGAGCATAATTAGTCACTACGGCGACAGGGGCAGCGGGCTAATGTCACAGATTTATGGTTTGCTCCCTCAGAAGGCAGAGGACACAGTGTCGTTATGACTCTCAAATATCATAACCACGATACTCGGGTCTAACGAGGTTCCAGCTTAATTACATGAAAAAGAGGTATGTGGGTATATGCACACACACAAGCGGAAGGATTGGGAAATAGAGCTAAAATAGAAAAATTTCAATATTTGTTTTTACAGTATTCAGTATTTTTATTGAAAACAAAATTGTTTAAATGTAAGAAATAAAACCTAGTTAAAAGTAATCAATATTTTCCACTGTTTTAGCTAAATGAACATGGAAAATATTAATTAATATATAATTTTCATGTGTACCAATATAACAATGATAAGCATTTACCTACATATATAATTGTACTAAAATATTTGAATATTTAAAAAAAAATAAATAAATAAATAAAAAAAGAAGAAATGAAGATTTCCTGGAATATTTTGAGCTGACACTAATTAAGCTTTGAATTGAGTTTTAAAATAGTTTAAACTGGTTCACAGAAACAAATCAAACAACATTTTTACTTCTATGCTTTTAGCACCTTAATTTTATTCAGAGGCACAAGTGGATCAAAAAACATGCAATTTGTGGCAGTCGCTTATATTTAGTAAGATGAATTTCTAATAGCTTGTAATATACAGTAAATTAATGAGGTCTTATAGCAATATTGCAGACTACTTACATAAAATGCATATTAATACAATGATGATTGAGAGAGATACAAAATATGGTATAAATAAACATTCCTCAAATGCCTGATGTATCATAATTAATACTTAAATTTTAACATGACTTTTCTAAAATAAATGATATAAAACAATATAAAAGTTATTCTATTGTTTACTTTCGAAAAACACAGTAAAGATTTTACAGCAAAAAGCTGATACATTGACAATTTTGGCTTTATAAATTTGCATATCAGTATGATACAGTAGGCTAAATACGATTAAAAGATCTCGACACTCTCACAGTCGTAAGTCATGAGACAAAAGTAGTCATCAATCACTACAGGACAGCAGACACAGGACATTTTTCTATTAACCTCAGGTCCACAATGCGTCCGGTACCGCACAAATACACTCACGCAATGGAACAAAATGAAACTTTGTGTATTAAGAGTGAAAGCTAATCCCTTAAATCTCCTATAATAAAGGAAACAAAATCCTAAGCTCCTGATATTGCCCTTAAAAAGATTTGCAGCCTTTCCGTGGGATTGCGCTAGCTTAGTGGACTAAATTGCTTTAAGTGTGCGCGTCTGAGCTTGAGAGTGTGAACGAGTGAGGTGAGGACACAAAACAACAACAACAACAGCGATACATGAATGATAAGACTCACGCTACTCCAGATTGCTCAGGCTTCTAATTTCCCTCTCCAAATGTTTCTTCTGACATTCGCATGCATCAACTGGGTCGTGCTTATTCAGTTAGAGAACAAAGGCTGTTACAGGAGAGGCACTATTAATGAGGGCGAAAAACATTGATTTCGGAGTGATGAAATAATTGTCTGAAACATCAACAAAAGCTTGCCATCTGACAGCCAAAGTTGCACACTTCCCGTGCAGAAGAACAGGTTTCATGAATCACTATAAGAACAGTTCACTTCCTCACTTGATTCGATTGACGCCAATGGATTGAGACATCTTTTTTGATCTGTAGAATTGAGAGGCAAACCATTAAACATCAATTAATCACATTTACCAGACAGATGTCTGAAATATGAACCAGCCATCTCCCATATGGTAACTGTTTAGGTCCTACGCGTACAAACACGTTAATTAGAGTTCTCGGTCGAGGCTAGCAGTAACAGCTGTTGTCCTTAACAGCAATACAACATTAATGTGAGTTTAACCAATAAACAGAGATGTCGCCTATATATCATGTAGCCTGGGAACAGCTAAACTACAACTAATACTAAAACAACAAAACAAAATGACTTAGCAACTAAACTACTAAAACTAATATCATTAAAAACCTTTTCATTGCTTGAAATAAAATGAACATTAACTGAAATAAAATATGATTTTATCATTTTTGTTTAGTTTGTTGAAGTACTAACATAACATTTCAAAACTAACAAAACCTTAAAACTATATAGACTAAAATAAATAAATAAATAAATAATTTTAATTTAAATTTATTTATAAAGCACAGTTAAAAACAACTACCATTGACCAATGTGCTGCATGAAATAAATAACCATTAACAGAATTAAGACAAAGACAAAGTCACAAATAATAAATAAATAACAACATTTCTAAAACTTAAACTAAAATGAAAATATAATAATATAAAAATAAAATGTAATTCAAAATACTAAAAAAAAACTATAATAGCAATGATTACAAAAATAAATAAATAAATAATTAAATACCCAGGGCAATATATATTTTTTCATACACTACTGTGTTCATATTGAAATTTTCTGTAATAGTTTTTCACAGGTGTTTTACTTGTATTTTATGTTATGAATTGCACTGTGTTGTGTTTTAGAGTTTAAGGAAATTTCCATAAACTCAACGGATAATGTGCTGGCAGAAAATTACAAGTAACTTTGCTCTTTTTCTATTTTTTTTTTTTTTTTTTTTTACACTTTTTTAACAATAATGTTTTTTGTTTGTTTGTTTGTTTGTTTTTTAGCATTGAAGGTTAAATGAAGACCCTTTGAAATTTTGCACAATTTATTTATTATTATTTCATTATTTTAAAAGGTTCTTTTGATTATTAAAATGTTCTTTACACTTAGAAAATAACATTTCTTTTAAGAACTGTTCAAAGAATGGTTCTCTCACGGCTCTTCTATGTCCTCGCTGCAAAAAACTCTCTTTTGGAAGCTTTATTTTTTTAACAGTTTACAGTGTTGAGATCCCCAAATAGCTAAAAATCCAAGCAGACATATATCTCCATTGGAAGCCGGGAGTCTGAGGTAGCATTCAGTATGCTAAATGTTTAGATAGGTATCTTAATAGCATGAATATTACTTTGATGGTCCCTTCAATGCTCCCAGAAGCTCTGTAGAAGTGAATGGACGTGGTGTCTTATTGCGTTTGAGAGAGCAACAAATCTCCAGCTTTATTCTGCTATTGAACAATGCTGTCCGAGACCGGCTACCATTGTTTAAGTCGCGAGAGTCATTGCTTAGCCCCTGGTAATTGCATTGCTGGCGATTTGTAATCGTTATGAGGGAAAAGCCGCTCTTCCCCACGGGACTAGACAGGTCAGCTGCTTTCTTGCTCGCACAGTCCCAGGCTATATATCTGCTACGGCCGAGCCTGTGCCATATCTCTCGCCCCCCGTGTTTCTAGTAACATGACTCAGGAAAATAGACGATCTGTTTTGATGTATGTTCTGATCAAAATCTCATTTGCACAAAGTTCATTTACAAGTGAGAAAAAATACAGAAAAGAAAGTGATTAACTATTCTGCGATTTTGACTGATGAATCACCGCACCACTGCCGAGAGGTATCAAAAAAATGAACTAAATAAATCAGAAGAGATTAGCTGACCCTTCAATTTGTCTATGTTGTTAGTTGCGTTTTTCTCCAGACTGCGAATCAATTACGTTATTGCGACATGTCTGTTATTGTCGGAATTGATAGAGAACAAATTCGAGAGCTTATATGGCTAAATCTGATGCGTGGTGACAGCTCTACCTCGAAATAAAAAAAAGAGATATGAAACTTGTCAGACATGAAAAATACACTGCCGTCTAAAACTGTAAGATTTATGTGATATTAATGCATATTTGAGTCACTTTAAAGGAAGACAATGACAGTGATTACTCTTACTGACAGTCGGCTTACGAAAGCATTGATGACAGAGCTGAGTCTATTCCTGTGAAACTCAAAAAAGCCCTGCTTCCAGAGTTTCTGCAATATAAACTTCAGTAAGATAAATTTTGGAGATTAAAGAGTTGCGCAAGAGTAAAATCCATACAGAACTGCTTTACAGAAATGAAAGGATCGATGCACATTTACTGTGATTTAACCATGTGGGATATAGATCAAACTGTAAGTTTAGGGTTGAAGTTTAAGCAACATTATAAATATATTATCTGATGTCAATATATTAGTTCCCTCTGATTTTAAGGGCATTTATGGTCAGTGTTGTTATAATTAACTAAAACTATTACAATTGTTTTGGTTAATTGAAATAAAACTGAAGCTTGTGATATCACAAGAAAACCTAAATTAAACGAAAATTATAAATGTTGAAGAAATTAATAAAAAAATAAAATAAAATTATATTTTATACTTGAAAGTACTTAATGTAAAAAATGAAATAAAACAAGGCTAAATAGAAAAACAAAACAAAACAAAAAACAAATAAAAATGACAAGTCAAAATTTGAAAATAAAAAAAATAACGTAAAATATCAATACCCTTATCTTTCTGAGATAATTATTTCAATTTGTTTTATAACTGATTTTGTTAAAAAATATATAATATTAAATATAATTACACCTAGTAAGTCAAGGTTAGCAAGTGTAATATTAATAGAATGTATAAAATGGCACATTTTCTCCACAACTCTATGCTTTAACTGAGCAGATATTTGAGTCATCCAAAATGTGTGTGTGTGTGTGTGTGTGTACTGCAGCTCTACCATCTTAGAAAACAGGCTGATGTCTTACATGGAAGTCATTTACACACATCTTTCTTTATCTGTAATACACAGACCCGCTTTTCTTTGTAGAAAAGAGAGAAGAAAACAGATGTGGAACTTAAGGAAAAGAGATGAATGAAGCATTGTGAAAAGAAATGACAAGAAAGCCAAGAGTGCTTATATATTCCACTGAGAGTGTGTATGAATAGACTTGTAGAAGTGTTGAGCCATTTCAAAACACCACACTGTCATCTAAACACGGCTGCATTATATGAGCATAAACCACGAATGACAGGAAATGACCTCTTTTGAGGGGGAAATAGGAGCCAAAAAAACATTCAAATCTGTCAATATAGATTCCGCTAATGCCTGAGTGCCAGGAAGAGGAGGTTACCTAGGCAACAAGTGGGAAAAGGGCATCATTTAGAATGTCATTAATTAACTGATTTTGCTCCTTTGAAGTGGATGTGTTTAAGGATCACAAAGTGGGATATGTGCACAAAAATATATCTGTCCTTTTAGGTATATTTTCAGAGTGCTTTACGATTCTTGATTTATTTTCTACTTATCATCTCAGCCCGTTTATCACACACCAGACTTGCCAGTTATTACATGGCGGTGTGTATGAGTACCCATCTTTTAGTGCTTTCCGTTTGATGTCATGTACAAAACAGGTTCGAGAAAAGTAATGCATAGTTCTTAGAGACAACAAAATAAACGTCCTTGATCTTAATGCGTATGAATCTTCAGTGCATGCTATTCTGAAGGAAAATGTAATAATTTTCTTTGCTTTCGAAAACACCATTTCTGCTTATGCAACCACAACCTGCGTAGGTGGGGGAAAATAACGTAAATTAATAATATCATAGCTTAACAAGTCTCATCTAACCAAATCCCAATGGAGGACATTATGCTCACTGGGTATTTTCAATCTGAAATTAACTCTTTCCCCACCATTAATAGAATTTTCTGGCTTTCTGTGTTTTCACTGATGCTTACAAATTGTAATCTGTTACTGATTCCAAATTGCATGACAAAAATTGAAACATAATCCATTACATGATACATTTTAAGTAATATAATCAGACTACTTTTAGATTACTTTTGATCTATCTCATTTTCCACATTGATTTAAAAAGGATAATCTTGTACCATATTGATACTTGTATCATATTGAAAATACAAAGAGTAAGAAAATATATTCCATTTGTTGTTATCAACAACAACATGAATTGCATTAAACATTATAAACTGGGTTTGTGAAGGAACTGCAGGGGGTTTATGTGTTCAGTGAAAAGCTAATAATTAATTAAATCATAAAAATGTTAAATTAAAACAAATGATTTTAAATTGATTCAAAATAAAATGCTTACTAAAAAAAGAAATATTTTTTGTGTTTACCTGGATGTCATGTGATCATAACCAGCGTCAGAGACCATGCAAATGTGATACTTCATTATTAAAATTTTTATTTTAAAATCTCAGGAGTACTTCAAATAAAAATATATTAGGTGAAAGAGGATCAGATCACAAAAAAGGCAAATTTGTGCAATTTAATGTGTTTGAAAGTGACTGAGTGATAACTCAAATAAAAATGAACGTGTTCATCAGTAGTTGATGCAATGTTGAAACACTTCTTAAACCTGAAATGATTTATCTCTGCGTGAATGTCCACAAAACTGGAAGACTTTCTGAATGTATATAAGCAGTAGGCTATTTTAGAAAGGAAAATTTAAAAGATGAAAAAGAGGAATTAGGGAGAATCAATAATTTATGAATTATTGCTATTGTGTAAATAATATGTAATCATGTAATCCATAAAAAAGTAACTGTAGTCTGATTATGAGTATTTTAAAATGTAATTTAATCTAATTACAAGTATTTCTGTAATCTGATTACGTAATCCAGATGACATGTAATGTAAATTACTAGCCAGCTCTCTCTCTCTCTCTCTCTATATATATATATATGCTATGAAATCACGGAGGGTCTTTATTATTATTATTATTTTTTTAATTAAACTATTCCAAGATACACGTATTAGAAATGCTGTTTTTCATGACGTCTTTAAACACTTGAGTGTTCCAGTGCCTATTTAGTTTATGAAGGTCCTACTGAATGAATCATTTATTGATGAATGAATCATGTTGCTGGAGGAGAAGTTAAACAAGGCTTGTAGAATCAGGATCATAATCGATATGTCTGATCAGAGTGTGGTGTTCTGACGCGTTTTGGAGTCTTGCTGCATCTGTTTTCATCTGTTGTTTCCCAGAGCTCTGCCTCTACCTGACTATTCAATTCAAAGCATTGCAGCGGCCACGGAGAATCAATCAGCCGTCGCTCTCAGGTAGTCTCAAAACTATAATGCGTGTGCGACCAAGCATCACAGCGCTTTGTTCCAATAGATAAAGTGGGTAAAAGAGATCTTGATTACTCTGCCAAAAAAAAAAAGTGCGGGAAATGGGTGACTGGGTTCGTGTCTGGAGAAAGCTATCCGTTAGCGTTCTCATTCATCTCTATGGCAGTTGCTTGGCTTGCTAATGTCTTTATTTGAGTAAATGTCATATAACTAATCACTCTGGAGCTGCACAAAAATGAACATCATGATGATGCTGGTTAATGGCACCGCTTCAAATCCTTCATTAGTGATTGTCCTGTGATGTCAAATGCAGGAAAAAAAGAAAAAAAAAAATATATAAACCCATTTCACACTTTTAAGAGCACTCAAAAAAGGTGAATTTCAGAAATATAATAAAATACTTCTGTATTTTTCCTTTGCCACCACAATGGTGTAATTAAAGCCACCATAATGGTAATAATGGTGTAGTTACAGTTAACTGGACCATAATTAATAACTAAAAGTTTGAAAGCTTGGAATTCTACAAGAACTAAACTTAAAGCTGAATTTTAAAAAAGAATAACTATATACACACATCTAAAACAAAACTAATAAAAATGACAAAAAACAAACGACAAATTTACAAAAACTTTAGCTAAAATTAAACTAAAATTGAAAACATAAAATTAAAAACAAAATGAAAATATTTATAAAAATTATAATAGTATATCAATGATACTAAATAATATCTAAAACAATATCATATTAAATAGTATATCAGTGATACTAAAATAACACTGAACTGGACTAAGCAAACCGGATAAACCTGGGTAGACAATGGTATTACAATAATTTCAGAATCTCCCATTTTGCTCCTTCGGATGGATGATCTGAAGCATTACAGTGGAAAAGAGGTGAGACAATTAGATTATCGTGCTCCAATCAAACACAATTAAGGGAGGTCATCTAGAACACTTACACAGCAATCTAATGGGACCTTTTCACGCACGCACACACACACATTATCGCAGGTACATATCTCGGCACTTGTGTATAATGGGCTGGTGTTCGTAACTCATATACGTGCGTATCAGACCGTGTGATAGCCGCTGATGAACACATTCCAGGATTAGCCCTTGCTGGAGGCAAAACTTTACATCAATTAATCAACAATTAATACAAAAAATACTTTTTCTGCTTAATTAATACACAGCTCCCAATTTAGAGAGCCTAATTAATCAATTTCACACTAGCACACGCGCCGGCCACAAAAAGAATGGAGGGAGGAAAAGAGGGGAGTGAAATAAAAGAGAATAGTGTGTATTAAATAATATAAATACATATCACACACAAATACTGAGTAAAATAGTTAATAAAAGAAAAAAAAGACATTCTGGGATTGCTGTGTCTGCAAAGTATACTTAAATTTTGGCCATAACAACATCTTAAATTGCTGCCCTCATTTCGGAACAGCATTCCCACTGGGAAAGTGCCTATGATGCCTTAAAACAATGTCTAGGTAGACAGCTTGCAAGGTTTTGGAACAGAGCTCATGTTTGTTCTAAGAAAAACTTGGTTCTGATCCAATTAAGAGCAGAGAGAACGAAAGTGCGAGAGGAGGATGGCAGATAAAACTAACTCTCTATAGAGATGAAAACATGACACTAGATCCATGAGGGACTGCGGTTCTATTCACAATGCGTATGTCTTTTCAGTTATGATTCCTATAAATGTGTTTGCGCTAGAGGGTGAGCATAATTAAAGTAGATAGTGAGAAAGAGAGAGAGAGAGAGAGAGAGAGAGAGGAAGATGAGTATTGTCTTCTACTACCCTCTGTTGTTTATGTCTGTGTGAACAGGGTCTGGTCTCTCTCTACTGACTGAATTACGACTTAATACACAGGCCAAGAAAACACCGCAAACACACACTTACAAGGGCATAAAAAATTCACAACCCTGAAAACCAGCCAGAGTGCATGTCTGAAAGGAAGTGAAAACACACGTGTATATATAGGATTGTCATACAGAAAACTAAACAACCAAAACTTCAACATAAAGGTCCAAAATCAGACATATGTGACAGAGATAATGAAAAAGCAAATGATAATGTCCCGTTCTCTTTTCATTCTCATCTCTGTATTTAATTCTGATCTTATGAATACACAATTCAACATCAGCAATAATAGCTGTTGGTACAGCAGATAGTTAATATTCCAAGCATGCATGTGTATCTAGAAATACATCTAGGGAGTGGATTTACAACCAGGAGGTACTTAAAGTTTAGTTCCGAAATGTGATGTGATTTTGGAGCAAAACAGGATATTTAAAAAGAAAATAACATGTAGGATGGGACTTTTTATCACTTGGGAATTAACTGGAAAGTCCTATACCAGAATGAAGGCAACCTTTAACATTATTTACAATGCTATCCCCTCCTGGTGACATAATCTGAGACGGAAAGATCAATGTGTGATTTTTTCGCAAATCAGTGAAATTCTGAAGATTTCATTGGTCATCAATCATAGTGCTGATTGCCTACATATAGACAGTGGGCAGAGGTGGATTTGTGCAGCAGATAGTTTGTTACTCGTCTATTCCTCACAATGTCAAATACAATTGCCTGAGAACTGTCAAAACTTGTGAAAGACAAACAAGCTTAGGTGTCTCATTAAAGGGAGAGCTACTTGGTAAGTCTATTTTTTTTCTTACCCACAGTATGGAAGTTTACAAGCCAATAATTTTAATAATGCATACTTTAATAACTTTAAAGTTATTTACACTAAACAATATCTAGTGTTATATAAGTCAAACCTAGGGAATGAAAGAACAGGGAGGATGATACAGTAGGGAAAAGCAAGCAGAAAAAGAGAAGTTCCTATTGCCTAAATAATGCATCAAACCCAAGCGGCTCCTTACACACACACAGATTCATATTCACTGACCATAACCTTCTGCCATAAACAGCTATAACACTCCACTGTTAAAGACACCGCTATATCAAGCTGCATATGCAGTGAAACCTAACGTTCACTCCACTGCAATGTTGTTATAGCCATCCAGCAACTGTAAAATATCCATTTCAAAGGCTTTTAATGCAGATTTAGAAGCTGGCTGTAGTGGAGACGGTCTAATGTTGGAGGTGATAATGCTTACAAGAGGACACAGGGGATCTTTAGGCTAGCCTGGGCTTTCTCTAGACTGTCATGTGTCATCTCTGTGTGAGAGAGAGCTTCAAGTGTCCCTGTCTGAGAGAAGATACGCCCAGCCCTCTGGAGTGATATTGGCAAAACAGACAGCCGTTCTCAGTTAACTGTCTTGTAGAATGAATATTGATTTCAATGCTCAATAGAAGAAAACATTGTGAGGAAAGCGAGTAAAGTGAGTTTGGTCATCAAAAGTGAACAGTTTGAGAGAAGAAATTTACATACTATAGAACTAGTAAAAATAGGCAGCATATTTTATTTAACGCAAATGAATATAAGATTAAATAAGCTATAATTTGTTTACTATGCCGTAGACGTGCTGCTCAGTGCCTATGTTTTATTGAATATAGCTTATGTCTTTTCATGCAGAAAAAGCTGTGAGTTTGCTATCATAAAATGGTTGAATAAACACAAATAGTGAGTGACTTTCTAGTTAATTTGCGTATTTTTGCTTCATTGACTAAAAAAATAATAAATCAAAGTCAAAACAGAAACAGTTTGGAGTCTAATGCTTTGTTCCTGAATGATTCAGCATTTTTGAACTAAACAATAAGGTTAAGTAAATCATTCAATGATTCACTTGTAAAGACAGTCAGCTGTTTAGTTCCTAAATGAAGCAGTGCTTCAAGCAAAACAATTCAGTTTAAGTAAGTAATTTATTATACTGTAAAACTATTTCATTCTGTTCTGAAATGAGTCGATTGAGTTTGGCTAAATGATTCACTAGATAGTCAGGCATTTTGTTCCTGGATGAAATTAGCAAATCTATTTGGTTGAGTAAATGATTCAATGATTTAACAATTAAGACACTCAGCTGCTTTGTGTGCGAACAAATCAGTGTTTTTTAATGAATCGGTTCAGTTGATTGACTCACTCAGACAGTTGCTCGTCACCACCTATTGGCACCTATTGGCATAACATGCAGAAAAAAAATCGATAACAACTACAAATAAGGATAAAACACATGCAGATCACTCTCATGTTTTCATTGTTCATGCCTTAGGTTATTATAAAGCTTGTTGGACATGCAACTATTGCAACTGTAGCTCTTGTCTTGTGAGTGTAAGTGAGTCACACCGATAAACTAGCTAATTTCAGCTATTCTCCAACCATTCCCATGCACCATTAAATGACTACATTCTCAAAATATGAAACATATGGGCCTCTTTAATTGGCCAATTTCTCTTGCCAGTGCATTCAGTCTATTCCTGAATCCAAATGAAAACACACACACATACACACACACGCCAAATCAAGGCAGACAGGCTTGGCGTACTCGTCCGCTGCCTCGGCTCAGATAGCGGTAGATTCCCCTCTGTTCTATTGATTAATTGTGCCATTATATTTGATGTATTGCTTTCTGTGGCCCATTTATTCTCTTTCTTTCTCTCATGTTTTGTTTTGTTTTTTTGCCTCGGATTGCCATTTGAGGGATATGGCACCGGTGTAATAGTCTTCAACATGACCCAGCAGACCCGGGTTTAGAAGAATAAAACCATCTTTACATGCTTCCTTCCTGAACGAGTGCAGTGGAAAGGGAGCATGGGACTGCTTTCTTATCAGAAGTTATTGTTCTACCCATGTCACGACTAATTTGTCCTACCAAGAGAGACCCAGAATAATTATTCATATTTAATCAGGTGGAGAATGTGACATGGCCTGCTGGATGATAAGTCATTTTCCATGTTCCATTATCAAAATTTTAAGGAAGTGCCTTCCAGCGCCTAACCAGCACTCACTAAATGGAATGGCTAGAGTGGTTTGGCTTATAAAATCATAATGGCCCTGCCTGCTTTGATAAACTGAGAACGTGGCTAGAATACAAGAGAGAGAGGGAGCAAGAGGGAGAGGGAGAAAATGAAAGATGGAGGAAAGAGGACCAGTAAAATAAGGAGTCTAAAGGATGGAAGATAGTTTGAAAAGCAAAAGAGAGCAAAAGAGCGGGAGAAAGAGATGAGCTGTTGAGAAAATGAGAGTGAAACAGCAAAAAGATTCAACTGCAGTGAGGTCAGCGAACGAATAACTGATTGGAGACTCAGTGAAAGGATTGAAAGCTTCATTTGAAAAAAAAAAAGACATGCAGAAAAAGCGGCAAAGAGAGAGAAGGCATAGGGTACAAAATTCAAGGTCAAAACATAATATTGCACATATATAAAATATTAAATATTACATATATGTTATTTTTTGGCACATTTGTAAGGAATATTACATTCTAAATATTTATATATTTTTTTTAATTATTAAAAAATCTAGGTATTTTAAATTTATTCAAAATGCAATATTGAATAATAATAATTATTATTAATAATTATTATTTTATTATTTTTAATATAATATTTTATATTATAATGTGCGCACATAAATCTATTTATCTATCTATCTGTATATATATATATATATATATATATATATATATAAACTTTATATTATTTTTTTAATGACTATATGACTACAATTAATGGAATATCAATGCAAAAGTTTGTTAAAATTATGTTCTGTGTTCTATATGATATATCAAGGAGGCCTCCAATGTGAAACATGCCAAAAGCTAACATCTAGTATTATAAAACCACGGGACACCAAAATGTACTGCATTTGTGGAATGTGCCAGATGGAAACGGCTGAAAACGAGAGTAAAACAACAAACACGCAAGGAACAAAAGGACCGTCCAACAACGTTGAACATATAGCAAAAAGAAAGACTGTGAGAAAGCCCACAAAAACAGAGAGCAACTCAGAGAACAACTCAGTCTTTGGTTTATAATGAAGTTCCTGATCTTGAAGGACTCACCCTGCTCAAGTGGTTGAGGCTTGAGGCCAGTGGCCTTCATCTTGAGCGCTTCCTTAGCGGACATGTCACAGCAGGAGCCTTTATTAGTGTCCTGATCACTATCCGCTTGGTCGCTGTCCCCGTGTCCGCTGTCTCTGAGACTGGCTCGCTCCGGATCTTTGAACGTGGAGCTGCTACGATTCAGAAAAACAAGATGAAAACGATCAAACGGATTAACCCGGGCATGGATTCATGGGTTTTTAGTCCTATCTGAAGAACATTTGTGTGCAGGGGAGTTTAAAACAAATAAAGCTGAGAAAACTGTTAAATAAGCCTTACCTTTGAACAAACTGCTGCCTGTTACCCATGTAATTGGACTCAGCAGGAAAATTGTCTGTCTGTGAAGGAAAAAGGAAAAGAGTTTACATCTTGCACAACACTGAAATGTGTCCTGGTGTGCAACAGAATCTCCTGGTGAAAGAGATTGATTAATTATTCATAAAAAGGGGGTGTGAGAGAGGGAGAAATGGAGGGGGGCTTTAATCCTTAGATTTGTGCATTTTAATTAGTCAAGGAAACATGCTAATTAAACATCCAAAACACTCAATTGCACATTTGTGAACTTAATGACCTGTTAGATACAAATAAGAGTGGAGGAGCAAGGCACAAAATGGAATGAAGAGGAGGGAGTGTGTTGGTATAAGAAAATGAGAGGATGAGTTGTTAAAAGCTTTGCACACTCACCCACACATGCATAACCTTCTTTATCCATCAGGGAACATCCCATTCACAACTCTTGTTCGTAATAGAAGTTAATTGTATTTACTTTAGACTGACACTAACTATAAAATAAATACGCAGGATTACAGCTATGCAATCTGATCTTTATATTCACTATTTACTGCCTGCACTACAGTGTAGTATTACTGCTCATTAATGTCACACTGAGAGTTTATTTTCTTGCAATATATTTTATCTTACACCTTTTGTTGCAGATTTATATTATTTATATTGCATGTATACATAAGACAGAGAAAGGTAAATATCTATTTTCCTCTCTTTTATCTTTCACAGTTTTTTATGTTTGTTTTGACTTTGTGTTGTGTATTGACACTTTGGCAATATTGTATGGAAAAAAAACAATCAATAAAACACTTTTTTCTTTTTTTTTCTTGGTGAGAAGTCATTATCTTGGGCGATTCTCACAAAAACACTTCTGTGTTATGTTTATTGAAAATAAATTATATTTTGTGTAAGGACTTGATTTATATGTTTTTTTTTTTCCATATCATGACATTATTATATGACAATTAATCATATTTTTTTCCAGAATTATAATTTTCCCCATTTGTAATTCTTACTAGTCTCGTAATATATTACCGTAATACAATATAAATGTATTCTATTACATTCAAATTATAATTAAATATTTTAGTGCTGGGCAATGATTAATCTGGATTAATCGCATCCAAATTAAAAGGTTTTGTTTATATAATATATATGTGTGTGTACTGTGTATATTTGTTATGTATATATAAAGACACACATAAAGTGTATATTTTGAAAATATTTACATGTATTTACATGTATATATTTATATTCATATAATTTATATTATATATAAATATATTTAATATATAAACATAACATTTTTCTTAAACATATACATATATGTGTGTTTATTTATATATATATAAAAAATAAAAATAAAAAACTTTTATTTTGGATGCAATTAATCGCGATTAATCATTGCCCAGCACTAAAAAATATTTATTACTTCTATTTAAATAATATTATATCGGAATTTGCTTTTAAATATTCACATACAGTTATCTTGAGATTTTTGCCTACTCTTACACGGTAAGCATATTTACTTCAGCTCAGAAGACTTTGCATATCTGTCATCATTATATGAAAAAAAGAACGTCTCAATGTCTACTAATCAGTTCCGCCAAACAAAGACAAAGCTGAGTAATAAGAAACGCTTTATTGAGTAAACTTCACCGGTTTGTCATTCTTGCCAGACTTATATCCACTCTTTCAGTCTTTCTCTCTCTTCAATGGCTGACGATGACTGAAAAACCGATAGCCCCTCTCCGATCTCTGTCCTACGGGTTTCAATTACTCAACTCAATGTTACATCAATGTTGCCACGATGTGTTTGTGCACCAACTCAGAGTCAATACGGAGTGGAACAGAAGAGAATCTGGACTCAGCTGTGGTCCAGACAATATTGACACAGCTAAACGCGAGACTGAGGGAGACTAATGCATTGGTTCATTTCTCCTCTCCCTCCCGTCCACATCCACATCCACTCTCTCTCTCTCTCTACACCATCATAAAACCTCTCAGACATCTTGATGGTACAGTAATGCAGTGCAGAAACATTCTTTATTACTAACATATGCTTTTATGCCTGACATTACCACATGTACTCAGTGTATAAAAGTGTTATCGCACCTGTTGTTTCAAAGACATTTGAAAGATGCGACCAGGAAAACAGATCTGGGTCTTTTAGATAAAAAGAGAACTGCTATATAATCAAAGTACAAGAGCAATGTTTATCTCTTCAACTTTCGTTTTCGCTTCTGAAACCTCGCACCATAAAACAATATCTGGAGATTTGCCAGAGAGAGATATAATGTTTTTCTTCAACGCACCGTTGGACTTCAAAAGGAGATATTTGAATGGTACGTGATGGATGAAATGATGAAACGAGACGTTAAAGTCACAGCAGGAGGGAATTGTGGGATTGTGTGAAAGGTCACGTAGGCCTCCCCTTACCCCCGTGACCTTTATGAAGCTTTGTTGAGACTCTCTATCGCGGTACGGAGCGCGTCTTTCAACCCCAGCCGCAGATAAAAAGCACAGATGCAGAAGCCGAATTAAAGGCTAAGTCAGCGGTTGAAACGCTTCACAGCTAAAGTTGTAATTGCCGTGAGTCTTTTGAAAATTCAAGGTGAACTCTGGCTCTGTAACGTTATTTTCTGAGGAAAAAAAAGTGTAGAACGTTTTCTTTAGCACAAGGGTCAGGGGATGATTCAACCTTTTTCACAGCGTTGATGCATGTAACTGCGGCCTTTCGAGGTAAAAAAAAAAAAACAAAAAGAGCAAATTTAGTATTACACAGTACATTCAACTAGCTCTACATCCAATTTCCCAGAATGCGAAAATCAGGCATTAAAAAAGATGAGTTAAAAAAGTCACCGTCTATTAATAACATAATCACAGGGGTGCCAGAATGGAGGAAGATGGTCGGTTTTGATATTAGCGTCTGTGTGCCCTTGGCAGTGACAGGAATCACAGGAATACGACCTCCACACGTCTACGTTTTAAAAGGTTGATAAGAGCACTTTCCGGGGAAGTGTTTTACAACATCCTGCCTGTATGCAAACTGCCCCTGGAGAGAACGTCTGAGCGAGAGAGCGAGGAGGATAGTGCCGGTCTAAAACGAGATTCATGAGGCTTTTCTGAGATTACGCAAGCTGTGTCCACTGGCAGCTCTGGGTCATGCGGCCTGCTTATTTATCTTTTCTTCGCCTACCATGTGTCTTTAGCAAAAACTTGCAAATATGCACAATCAGGAAAAACACAACCCAATCTTGCAGGCTGGCGTCCAAAGTCGCCTTCTCGTTCCAACGGTGTTGCTGTGAGGCGCTATAAATAAAGGCTTTGTATCAACAACTAAAAGCTAATAAAAAGTACATTACAGCAGTACGGATCAAACATTCTCCTGCCAATTAGCACGCAGTCATTTTTTACAACTCTGGGTCCTGGTTTTAATGAGACGTGGATGGCATTAGGTAGCCATCAGGTGACTTTAATAAATAATGCTGCGCTGCGTTTTTGCTGTTTTCATATCCAGTCCAGCTGCTACATGCTACAGGCTAGCAGACAGCTAATGACCTACACTACTTATCGCTGTTACTACACTTGTGCTTGTTTTAATTGAGTGTTTAAATCCTAATTGAGGGCACTGGACCATCATTTGCGCTACTGCATCAATCGAGTATTAACAACATGCTTAGCTTCCATCTGCATGTTTTCATCTGGTGCCATTAGTAAAAACGCTTAGTACTTCAGACTTTCCATGACTGATTTCTAGATTTTTCAGCTGATTTCTAACTTTTTTATATTCTAAACTTCAACATAGACTTTTCAAAAATGCCAGATGCCTCTTTATTGACAGAGACAAAGACTAACTGCTAACTCTTACTTACTTACTGCTTGTGCATTCATTCTGAAGGAAAAAAATAAATAAATAAATAAAAAATAAAAATCACAAACTCTTTGCACAGTGTAAACCAAGTATAATACAGCTCCAGGTTTCATTTTCTTCTTTCATTTCTTCATTTCTTTCCAGTTTTCATGTCCTGTTACTACAAAATATGCCATTAGAAATAATAAAGAGAAAGATTAACACCCCTGACATAACCACTTAAAAATTAAATAAAAAAAATAATATTAAAATGTAAAAACATGCTTAAAATAAGTAACATTCTTAAATTGCACACATATATACACTACTATATATATATATATATATATATATATATATATATATATATATATATATATATATATACACACATACACACACACACACACATACATACATACATACAGTACTCAAAAGTAGAAGTTTATCAAAAAAGTTCAAGAATGGGTATCGTTTTGGTTTTAGGACAATATATATATATATATATATATATATATATATATATATACATATATATATATACATATATATACATATACATATATATACATATACATATATATATATATACATATACATATATATACATATACATATATATACATATATATATATATATATATATATATATATATATATATAATAGAAAATGTATATAATTATAATTATTCAATTATTAAATAATAATAATAATAATAAATTTATAATTCATAAATACTAATAAAATGTGTGAATATGAATTGCACTGTGATCCCCAAATATCCCAAAAAGAAGTTTTGTAAGACGTAGCTTCTGAACATTAACTTTAAATTCCCCAAGCAACAGCTAAGCAAACTCCCGCACACAAACACACAGTTGTCATCACAAGCTGTTTCAAAAAGTTTCCTTAAGCTTCCAGTCTGAAGAGAAGCAACAAAACGAGAGGGAATCTGTATGTGTAAGGGAGTGTGTGGGAGAAAAACAGACTCTCTCAAGAGATGGGCATAAAATGGCTCATCTATTTCAGTGAATCCTCACTACCCTCTCTGGAGTGTTTTCACGGTGACCAGCCAGATGCCTCCTTTCAATAGAGACAAATGAACAAAAGACAAGCAAACCTGTGTGTGTGCATAAGCGTGTTTACAGGACAAACATAGAGAGAAATATAGAGGCACAGGCAGTGAAAGGTACGGAGGTGGGGGGAAGATGCCATGAGGGAAAGGAAGGGATGCTTATGCAGCATAGATGCCCATCTGCCTTTCGAACGTCACTGGAGCTCTCCGGTTTGTGAAATGCATCTGGGTATTCCGGCATGCCAGATATGTGCCCTCTGCTGTCTGACAACACAAACACGACTCAGAGAAAAGCATGTGTGTACATTACGAAGAAAAATTATCCAGTTTCACCTTGTAAGTCTGCCAAGTGGACAAATATACACAGTTTTCTGACAAACTGTTCACTCTTTGGGATGGTGGCTATATAGTTTTAGCATATACATACAAACACTCAGTAGTGTGCAATTACTATTTGACGTACAAGTAAAAAGGTTACACTGAGCCAATGCAATGTAAAACCAAAGCTGTTTGCACTTTCAAACCGTACTAGCAGTAGCTGTAGTGTTTTTATGCAACATTAAAATAATATATAAAATACAAAATGAAATAAAATAATTAAATTCAATTGAAATATAAATATAAATAATTTAATTAAATTTAAATAAAAAAAGTCTTGGAATTCTACAACTTCT
>CM077255.1:14930039-15132539 GCA_039654775.1 Spinibarbus caldwelli
ATTAGCTGATTGGCATGTCACCATATTCTAATTTGCTGAGATAGTGAATTGGTGGGTTTTTGTTAAATGTGAGCAAAAATCATCACAATTAAAAGAACCAAAGACTTAAACTACTTCAGTCTGTGTGCATTGAATTTATTTAATACACGAGTTTAACAATTTGAGTTGAATTACTGAAATAAATGAACTTTTCCACGACATTCTAATTTATTGAGATGCACCTGTATATACACACACACACACACACACACACGCACACACACACGCACACACACACATACTGTATACACACACACACACACACACAAATGGCTTGCATATATTTATTCATTTATTTATTGAATAGCTAAAGAAAATTTACTGTGTATATATATATATATATATATATATATATATATATATATATATATATATATATATATGTATGTATGCATGTATGTATGTATGCATGTATGTATGTATGCATGTATGTATACGGCAAAAAATGCTACACATATTGAAGACTGACCCTTGGAAGGGCAAAGAAAACTGAGGGAAAGAGAGCAACAGATGGAGATAGGGAATCAGATTCCTTCTTATCAAAGATGGGAAAATGTGTGAGGAGAAGAAAAAAATCTGTTCAAAACTAATTTGTTCAAAGATGTGCACCTCTTGTTCCTGTATTATTCCCTTTCAAGTAGCGAGCCCTGCGGTTCGGCCAAAATGTGCCCTGCGATTTCACCGACAGCTTAACAACCTCACTTCCCACGTTGCGCTGCATGTTTTACTTGTGCAGAAATCTCCCACATAATTTGATTTCGTTTGGATGAAGTGTGTGGGACTAATTAGAATTTCAAAAAGGTGTTACATGGAAGAGAACCCCGGATGAGACGGTTAACATCAAACAGCATGACAGTTAATCCTTATCTGAACTCTGTAGTTCGGAAAAAAAGCTAAGTGGTTTCTAAAAACGCAAACATGATACTGGAAGAGATAATGTAAGTATATTAGAAATAGAACCATCCAAATGGACTGCGCACTAATTAAGAGCGGTTCAGGGTGTATGACGCCAACTCTTGAGCGTGTTTCTTGAGCGGAAGGGTGTTAAAAGTTTCCGCTGGCAGCTTTGAGGTACTGCTTTGGAAATGTCAAGCACGCTTCTGCTTCAGTGAATGTGAAGACAAACAAACACATGTGCAATCTGCTCACTCTCATTGGATAATGTCACCCGTTGGGTTCACGGCTGGAGCAATGCCGTCAAGGGTCGGTCAGAGTGCAGGGTGTTTCGAATCGGCACGGCTCCATGCTGAGGATACAGAGCTACGGCACATGTCTCTCTGTTGTGAAATGCAGCGGCGTGTAATTGATTTGTTAATCATCCAAGGTCGCTCCTGAAAGCCCAGAGCCTCACACAAAAGACTCCTGCATTCCTCCTGTTTCTCCTCCACTGGTGGTCCAGACCTCCCCGAGGACACCTCGCAGAAGAGCACAAAGCTTTTAAAGCACTTTAAAAACAAACAATCTCAAACTCATGCCAAAGATCTGGTCCACTGCGGCCTCTTACATTCATAAACATCGACACACTTTTAAAAACCAACAAAACGCTGTGCTTAGCAGCCTTTCCATGGCTATTCAGATGCTCAATTGTTATTATTTGTTTTGAAGTGTTTGGTTTCTAGTCCACACAATACATATATTTCTAAACGATATGCATATAAAAAATGTATTATATATTATTATGTGAATTATATGTTATTATTATACGTATTATTACACACAAAATATATATTACATATTAATTACTGCAAAGATAATGTATGTGTGCACTCGTGCTGTCAAATCGATTAATCGCGATTAATCGCATCCAAAATAAGTTTGTGTTTACATAATGTGTGTGTCTACTGTGTATATTTATATGCATGTATAAATACACACATACATGTATATATTTAATAAATATATACATATGTACGTATTATATACATATGTAGTTTTTTTGGTGGGGGGGGGAAGCTAAATAAAATTTTGCTTTTTTTTGGAAAGCTAAATAAAAAAAAGGATATGTATGGGAAGCTAAATACAATTTTTTTAAATTAAATACAATATTTTAAAACAAGGATCTCTGCAGAATTAGAAGACATCTTGAGGCATGCATCAAATAATGAATTAAGATAGCTGCCCTTAACATTTCACTCATAAAACCACACAATTCCCATAATATTTATTAACATTTAAGCTTTACATTTATGTGTTTGATAATCCAAATCATCTTAAAATTAATACATTGAATGTAACGTGTGACAATGCATTTCTGGGAAATCAAACTCATAACTGTTTAAGCTACAAGCTTGCTAAGGAAGAGATGTACTAGGTGTGACATTTAAATGAAAGAGAACAACATAAATGACGACCAGAGTACAAAAATTGCAGAGAAATGAAACGTATATCAAGAAGGCATGAAAGATAAATATAACAAAGAAGAACTTGAACGTTACAAAGCGCAAGGTAGAGACAACAGTGCTAGATCAGGAAAATCAATACACTCAAATCTTCCCAAGCTTCTTAGCAGCTAGCTATATCAACCTGCTTCATCCCAAACATATCTCCTCATTAAAGACAATGAGGCATGACAAGAAAACGAGATTGAGAGACAAACTGTAACCTAAGCCCTACAAACGCTCAACTTGTACATCAAACTTTTACAGCTCATGTTGGTGAGAAAGTGCACAGAGCAATTCTCCATGTTGCTGGAGCCTCCGTTATTAGTTTTTCCATTTTACGTAATGGAGGCCTTTTGAAAATTTCAAGCCAAACCACAAAACACATCCAACTAGACGTCGGCCCTCGATATCGGTCCTATCTTCTCGCTGTTAAAAAGCTGGAGCTAGGAACTTAAATGGAGCTGTGGTCGGGATTCTCCGGCCTTGACGCAGGAGATTAAATTATCGCTGGATAAGTATCTGAGAGGTTGAGTGTGGGAGCGTGCTGGAAGTTGGATCCGGAGTTGAGCTGAGGTAACGACACTTGGTCGTCTTTCAAATGCAAAACAGTTAACGGCCACACCAAGCTAAACCTATTTAAGCACGATAACCCCTCGGCCAATTGCCTTACAGCTCTCACCAATAGGGTTAACTCTGCTAAAGAAGGTGTTAAAACTAGTGTGCAGCAGGTCAAAGACCTCTTAATCTTTCCTTAGAAAAGACATCCACTGAAAAACACCCCATGCAGTTTGCAGACGGTGAGCACAGCCCAGACTTGGACCACCTGTTAGTGATTTGGGAGTTGAGGCTATCATCAGCTTTGCCTAAGCCGCCCCCAGGTGTCGTGCGAGTCATGCTGTGTTTGGCCTCTGCGTCGTGGGTGTGTGTGTGGAAGAAACTGTCGAAATTAGCGGTTCTCAACTAGTTTTACTTTAGGATCCAGATTTTACATTGGAGATGCAAGTTGCAACACAATATCCAAATTGTAAAATGATTCAAAGTGAACTGCATAATCTTCACAATAAGTAAAATAAGGCAAAAATAATTATATGATCAAATTAGTATATTAAATATATATTATACATTATATATTATATATTTTATATAATATATTATTAGTAGCAGTGTGCATATATATATATATATATATATATATATATATATATATATATATATATAGAATAATGTATTGTCATAATTATTATTATAACAAGATTTTGTGATATATTAAGATTTTGTGATTATATGTACATACACACGCACACACACACACACATGAAGAGTTTACTTGCAAAAACAGTAAACTCCAGTTTTATTTCTTTTTTTCAAAAATCATGTTTTTTAATTGTGTTGTTTTTATTGTTGTATTGTGTTAGTTAGCTGTATTTTTAAAATGATTATTTAATCAAAACAACCCAACTGCAGTTTGATTGATATTAATTAGAATGCAGAAAACAAAAAAACAAACAAAAAAAAAAACATGATTTTAGAATTTAAAAAAAACAACAGATTTATCTGTTTTTGCAAATAAATTCTTCATACATATAAAAAATATATATGTACACACAAGATTTTGCTATCCTAAATACATTACAAATACATAGATCAAATACACTATTATCAGAACATATCAATGAATATAATAATAATAATAATAATAATAATAATAATAATTCATTGTATTGTACATACACATTTAATTAATAACAATAAATTGTATATGTAATACTAAATTATATACTATTATATACGGTTTTATTATAACAAAAGATACGTGATTTGTACTACATTTCTGTCAACAAAGGTCAATAAGCATATTTATTTTGCTCTCCTAAAAAATGCATGATTATCAAAAATTTATCAGAAAGCGAAGGATCTGTTTAGAACCAGTAATCTTAAAAGTGTGTTTGTATTAAGAAATCTTATGCACTTATCGGGAAGTCCGATGTGAATGAATGCACGAACCTGATCTCCACAGAAGAAATGATGGATTATTTATGTGCAGCCCTCTCAGAGGTCTGAATGCTGAAAATACTAATGCATCAAGGAGCAGTGCTGAGTATATGAGCTGCCTCTCATCTCTCATATGAGAATGCTTTTATGAGCATGCATATTGTTAATGGAAGCTTTTTTTTTTTTTTCTTCTAAGAAGATGAGAAGTTTAAAATGGGATGTCCATGGATTGCTTGTGTTGGTATCACCGAACAGCATCTGTGACATTTTCAGCCTCAGGGAATGAAATATCGCTTTTCTTCTCCCCTTCTCCCTGAAATTCCTAACACAGCAGTTCACACGCTTTCTCAAAATAGAGGCTGTTTCACGCCAAACCGCTTCCCGCCATCACGCAGGAACAATCTCCACAGACCGTCAGGCCGGTGTGTGAAATCACTTTTAAAATGTATTAAATAACTAGGTGGTTTGAAAACAAAGTACACTCAATTCAGAGTATGTTATGTCCAACACAGCGCTTAAAGCAGTGCAGGAGAAGCAGGTTCATCTCTGATAGACTCCTGAAGGCTCCCAACCTCAAACCTGTCATCCCAATGAACAGCGAAAGATTTATTAGTAGCAGTTTAGACAGAGATGAGAAGCTGTTGACCTCAAAAACATCACACTTGTGATAAACTTGTAAATAACATGCCACAAAGACTATATATAGAACTAGATTTTTTTTAATGCGAGTGTCACTTATGCTTGCAAAAGTTGCTGACACATTTCAAATTGGTTGCTAGTGTGTTTTTTGGTAATATTCAAGGGTTGCTAGGGTGGTCTGGGTGATTGTTAGGGTTTTAGGTGGTCACGTCCGTGCCGAGTTCCAATTCTCATTGTTAGGTGTCGGTTCAAATCCCTAAGCATGAATGATAGCATGAGCCCTAAAGCAAGCAGCACTAATTACAAAACAGCAAACTAGCTAAATCGTTTTGCGATGCATAATGAAAGGAGGGCGGTTAAACATCTCCATTCCCGGAGCATTTTGGAAACAAGCTAAGCAAATGAGTTTCAGATCTCTTCCCAAATTAGTTTACAGCATACCACTTCAACACAAACGCTTTTTTCTTACAAACACATGATATAATCTATACCAGACCAAAGATCACGTAAAGTGGTTCCCATGAGCCAGGCGTAGAATCCAGAAACCGTGGGACCAGACTCCATTAGACTCCATTCATTAGCGCAGCAGCCTTCCTCTGCAATCCAAAATGCTTTGATAAAGATTAAAATGTTGCCAACTGACTCAACAGAGAAACAGAGCCTTGAATTTAGGTCATGGGGAGATGATAAACAATTCATAAGCGAAGCCCAAAATTAAATATATAATATGATCCAATATAGTAATGAAAGAAAGCATTGTTAAGCTGTTCGACTGCTCTCCAAACAAATCCAGAAAGAGATGCCACACACACACAAAAACACACACATAAAAGCCTGCACGCATTACAGTTGTGGCTGCGCTCGGAACAATTGTCTTTCACTCCAAGGTGACTCGTTCTCTCTGCATTTCCATTTCTCTCAGGGTCAGCAACGTGCATCTCTCTTTATGCATGTGTATAAATTGAGAAAAGCGAGGTTTGCTTAATGCAATGCTGTCAGAACGTCCCGCAGCAGCCCTGTCCACTGTGCATTAAGAACCTGTCAGCCAGAGTATGGAATTAATCAGCAAACCCCTGAAGAAACAATTGCATAATCTAAAGCTATAAACTCGGCCGACCTTGCCTTCAAACGCGCTTAAATTTCCACCTTCAAACGGGAGATTGAGGGAGCTAAAGGGTCTGAGTCAATAGATTTCTCTCTCCTTTCTGCCCTCCAATCTTTTCTTCCTATAAAGAGAAATGATTGACTGCTCCTTCTGCCTTCCCAACAGTTCTGAATTAAATTCCATGAGTTTTTTTTTTTCTTCTTCTTTTTGAAAGTGACCTCCGCTTTGGCTTCACGATACCTTTTTGTTTGTTATGAAAATACCGACTACTGCTTCGGTTTCCTAGGAATGGTGGCGCTAAGGGTGGGATTCTGCCCTGAATAATCTTTTTTCGCAACTTGTCTTTAGTCGTTTTCATGTCTGATCATTTTTGTCACTATTAAATCCATTTAGGGCTGCAATTATGTTCTGTAATTAAGACAAGGCAGACTTTTGACTATCGGCATAAATTACAATATCATTATTGAAGCTTGTATAAATTATCGTGCAGTGTTATGTTCTGCAGACAACACCAAAGAAATTAAACCTGTTGGCTTTTTTATGCTCCAATTTTCTATCCGTCTAGACATAGAAATATATAGATATGCTCGAGGAGCTTGATGGAAAACTTTAGGACAAGCCAGGACATTTGTGATTCTTGCAAACCTCTTTTATTAAGATATGAGCAACAGTAGTTTAGCCTATAAAATTATATTTTAGAATTGTCAGTGAGGATGACTGGACAAAAAACCCAGACATTTTTCAAAATTATCCTCTTTTGTGTTTCACATAAGCATGACTAAATTATGTCAGAATTTCCATTTTTTTGGGTGAACTATCCCTTTAAAAACACCCAGCCAGAAAGGCATTCTCTAAGCCCTGCATATTCACTGACCTTAGATCCGGCTCAGAATGGAGGCGACGGATTTCGAGAGCACCACTTCATTTATTAACAAATCAATTGACAGAAAGGTGTGAAGATTGCTATGGTGACAAGATAATCTAATCATCAGAAATTTGGATTTGGTCGTCAACGACATGAGCCATTGCACCTCTGATGTGAAATGGCAAGAGCATAGAGAGAGCATGTACGAGAAAGCAAGGCTGCAATTATCAGTTCCGAGTGTCTTAGTGGTCTTTTAGAAAACAACTCTCTGACTGGACCGGGCAGTTATGAACCTCTCACTCTTTGGATCAATCAATCGTGCAGAGACTGTGGATTGATCTAACTTTAAAAGAGGCCAAGAATGATGGAGTGATGGTGCATCCTTCAAGGCGCATTAATTTTGTTATTTGCTTGTAACGTGAGCATGTTTTGATATACTGTTTTTGCAAATATAAGTGGATAGCTGTACAGTAATCTTCAGTCCGGTGTTTAAGTGCTGTGATACAATACAGATACTTGAGTGAGGCATTGATTTACAATCTACTCTCAGAAACCTTGCATTTGTCTGCTGTATTAAACTGATGAACAATCAACATTATCTTCCTGATTTCTGACTTCTCTGTAAAGGTCAGTGTTTCATAATATGCCAGAATCTTATACTATTTCTATGCTGATTAAATAAAACAATGCAAAAATCAATCCACGCATCTGTTCAAGAGGTTTTAGTTCAAGTTGGGCACCTTCATATTCTGCAATCTATTATAACTGATGCTTTATCAATATATTTATTTTATGCTGCCACACAAACCCCAGTAACCCCATAAACTAGCTACAGTAACTTTCATAAATTTAATCTTAAATCATTAATCATAAACTGAAGTAGTACTTTCTGACAAACTTTATTACTGTATAAAATAAAATAAAATAAAGTCAAATAAAATAAAATAAAATAATAAAATAGTACAGCTTCCTACTTGAATGACGAAAGAGACTAAAATCCGAAACTTTTAAGATTACATTTTTAATAACCTATTTCAAATTAGCATATAAAATCTGATGAATCACTGTTTTAAAAAAAAATGTAGGTTGGCCTAGAGTAAATAAATATAAAATAAAATCCTAAAATTTGACATATTTTTATCGAAAGGCAGAACTTCCCTACATTTCTACAGCCATTATAATGAGCATTACAATTTCTCCCATTCATTTTCCTATGAGTTCTGTCACCTGTCACCTTATACATATGTCTTACTGTATGTCTCTGCATGAATGCTGCATTATTGAACTCAAGCAAAGGACACTGAACTCAAGAAAAGGACATCGCCCTTACAGATAGAGAGAAAGAAAGAAGAACGAAAAAAATAGACAGAAGAAAAGAACCATAAACAGATAGAAGGTTTTTGTCAGTCAAGCATTTTCACACTCTATTTACTAAGATTAAGAAAAACAAACAGAAATAAGAGCCCCATAAAAACCGCCAGCCATTTTCTTTGGGTGCTGACAGCCCTCAGCCCATCAGTGCAGGTGAAAAGATGTAACTGTAGACAGATAAGACTGTGTACAAAACACGAGTGCTGACAAGCTCACTCATTAAACTTGACCGGGCCACAGATGCGGGGTTTATGTTACCAGCCGGCCCTGTCACATGGCAATCCGATATCTCGAAAGAGAGCCATCTTCCTCTGCACAACACCTCACTGGAAAGACAGGCCTAGAACCAGAATCTATCTTTAGGTATTTCACTAAAGCGTGAGGAATAAGAGACGAGAGGAGTATGAAGAACTTGTTCGAACATCACCCTGAGGCGGACAAGAACTGTGCAAATTTACTGTTTATGCTAGTGGGAATTCTTTATAATTACTATTTTCTTTGACAACATTTATGGCTTCAGGACGTTGCAACCAGCAACATGTCTGTTGGAAATTTACAAAGAGTTCCGCAAATCGTAAAATGACATGATGAGAGAAAAAGGAGACCGTTAAGAAGTGGAAAGTGGATCTCTCTTTACTTCCTAGAGAAAAAAAGACCACAATTCCCAGTGTGAAAAGAACACATCTGTCGAACGAAAAAAAAAGATCGGTTGATTGGACAACTGCCAACACTTATTAAAACATGTTCCACATCGTTTGACATTGAAACAAGATGCCGTTTTTATCGTTATCTTCTACAACACTGCATGTAAATTCCCAGATGTGTGCTCTGTGAATTTTAATGCTAATGTAGGGACTTTGTTTTTTGATGAATAAAAAAAAAAAGTAGTAAATTAAAAGAAAGCAAACAAACACGGCCTTAAGTGGATATTGCCATTTAAACAGTTTAGCAGAAGCAGCCCCATGGGAGGTATCCCAAGAACCCTTCAGGGTCTAGAGTGGCCCTGCAGGGGAACTGACGCAATCTGCAAATAATAAAAGGAGAGATGGTGCTTGAAAGCACAGTTTGTGATTGAACAATGCTTTACGATTTCTGCCACATAGAGAAAGGACGCAGCAGAGAGCTGTGAGGACTGGATTCCCTGTGGCCAAACATGCTGCGACAGACAGCTGTGTGTGTTTTTGCCATGAAGACGCAGAGAAAACGATCTATTCGCATTGATTAAGAACAGAATTTGCAGAAGTTGCTGTTGTTTTCTTTGGCTACAAAGTTTGGAATCGAACAAATCATGATTTAATACTTTCATATTAAAATTTATTTTTAAATTGTAGGCCAACTGAAACACATATGCAAAATCATGCATCTTTCTATTTGTACTATAAATATGAACACCTATTATCACAGCAACTGAAGTATCAAAGATAACAACTTTCAAAACCTTAATGTCTTTTCAGAATTAGCACATTAATGAGTCCAATCAAGATACAGAACATTTTGAGAAGTTAAACTTATTTTAACTTGACCTGGCATCTTTAAAATATAGGATTTATGTGCAAGATGCTAAAAAGAGCAGTACTATGTAGTACAAAAGAAAAAAAAAAAAAAAAACAGCACAGCGCAAAGCAAAAACACTCTAAAATGAGTCTAACATACGTATTATTTTACCATGTGAATGTAGTCTTTCACTATCTGCTGATGTGTGGGACTTCATTTCATTCATTAAATCCGGCACAAACTTAGTCCTTGTGTTCAATTATTTGTTCTCCTGTCTTGGATTCTTTCATTCTGGCCTTGTAATTTGATTTTGGCTTTGTGTTTAGCAGCCACTCTGTTCACACAGCTAGCATTAACTATTTACAAGTTGCTACAGCATTCAGAGGGAAGGAACAAGGGCAGAGGTCAACAATTTGACACGTGTAACCTAGCAGATTTCTAGCTTAGTGTCTGCATCATTTATACATGCAGATGATGTTTTCGTTTCTAATTAAAGAGCAGTTGTCTTATTGACAAAAAATGCAGCGCCACATGGCTAAAAAGGCTAGCTGGCAATTGATGCCAGAGAGAAAGAGAGAGAGGAGTGTACACACGACTATAAGCCATCTGAAATGTGGGCGTCACTCTGCCCGACATCACTGACGCAGTCTAAACCATGTTCATCAGGGTTAGCTTATCCCACTATCCAAAACAAACAAGCACATAAGCAACCAAACCTTTGACAGCAACTCCAACGCCAATGCCCTCAAGCGTTAGCAAGGCTAGCTTTAGCCACTACTGTTCGCGTGGAGGAGCCAGAACAAATATTGACAGGGAGTAACTGGGACTTGTTTCCCAAACACCCAGCCATGCGACGTCCTTGTGGACAAGGAACGAGGAACACTGGTGTTTACTGTGAAATCAATAGAGAAAAAAGGACATTTTGTTGCAGGTATAATTTAAACAAACACTAAAAGTATTCTAACGATGTACTGCTCAATGTATGTTTTAAAAACTCAATCATTACACAGCTCTGGATGTTCAGTTCTACTCCAGTATGTCCTTTTCTGAGTTGAACAAGCAAATTAGTAGGGGTGTCCCCGACTAAGGATTTTCAGAGTCGAATTTGAATTTTCGAATCTTGCCGATAGTCCACTGATAGTCGAATCATATGTTTGGGGGCGGGGGAAAATACATTACCAAGAGTCAAGTCAGACATTCGACAGTCATAAATACACAGGGAAAATGTGTAACGGACCCCTCGCAGATACAAACGGGGTAAATAATGTTTTATGTTTTGATTAAAAGATAGTTAACATTAAACGTCAGCGAAACTCTTAAGGATTCACAACATTTTTTTACAGTAGTGCTCTCATTATAACGTTATGCAGTTATAACGTTCTGCATTTCTGTTTTGAGCTGCGCGTGCTGAAGATGACCAGTAGAATGAAGCATATGATAGCAGGTTTTTAATCAATGGGATTTAACTCATTTATCTCACATAGAATACGCTTCGTTATTTACAGGTGCATCTCAATAAATTAGAATGTCGTGGAAAAGTTCATTTATTTCAGTAATTCAACTCAAATTGTGAAACTCGTGTATTAAATGAATTCAGTGCACACAGACTGAAGTAGTTTAAGTCTTTGGTTCTTTTAATTGTGATGATTTTGGCTCACATTTAACAAAAACCCACCAATTCACTATCTCAACAAATTAGAATATGGTGACATGCCAATCAGCTAATCAACTCAAAACACCTGCAAAGGTTTCCTGAGCCTTCAAAATGGTCTCTCAGTTTGGTTCACTAGGCTACACAATCATGGGGAAGACTGCTGATCTGACAGTTGTCCAGAAGACAATCATTGACACCCTTCACAAGGAGGGTAAGCCACAAACATTCATTGCCAAAGAAGCTGGCTGTTCACAGAGTGCTGTATCCAAGCATGTTAACAGAAAGTTGAGTGGAAGGAAAACGTGTGGAAGAAAAAGATGCACAACCAACCGAGAGAACCGCAGCCTTATGAGGATTGTCAAGCAAAATTGATTCAAGAATTTGGGTGAACTTCACAAGGAATGGACTGAGGCTGGGGTCAAGGCATCAAGAGCCACCACACTCAGACGTGTCAAGGAATTTGGTTACAGTTGTCGTATTCCTATTTTTAAGCCACTCCTGAACCACAGACAATGTCAGAGGCGTCTTACCTGGGCTAAGGAGGAGAAGAACTGGACTGTTGCCCAGTGGTTCAAAGTCTTCTTTTCAGATGAGAGCAATTTTTGTATTTAATTTGGAAACCAAGGTCGTAGAGTCTGGAGGAAGGGTGGAGAAGCTCATAGCCCAAGTTGCTTGAAGTCCAGTGTTAAGTTTCCACAGTCTGTGATGATTTGGGGTGCAATGTCATCTGCTGGTGTTGGTCCATTGTGTTTTTTGAAAACCAAAGTCACTGCACCCGTTTACCAAGAAATTTTGGAGCACTTCATGCTTCCTTCTGCTGACCAGCTTTTTAAAGATGCTGATTTCATTTTCCAGCAGGATTTGGCACCTGCCCACACTGCCAAAAGCACCAAAAGTTGGTTAAATGACCATGGTGTTGCTGTGCTTGACTGGCCAGCAAACTCACCAGACCTGAACCCCATAGAGAATCTATGGGGTATTGTCAAGAGGAAAATGACAAACAAGAGACCAAAAAATGCAGATGAGCTGAAGGCCACTGTCAAAGAAACCTGGGCTTCCATACCACCTCAGCAGTGCCACAAACTGATCACCTCCATGCCACGCCGAATTGAGGCAGTAATTAAAGCAAAAGGAGCCCCTACCAAGTATTGAGTACATATACAGTAAATGAACATACTTTCCAGAAAGCCAACAATTCACTAAAAATGTTTTTTTTTTTTTTTTAATTTTTAATTTTTTTTTTTATTGGTCTTATGAAGTATTCTAATTTGTTGAGATAGTGAATTGGTGGGTTTTTGTTAAATGTGAGCCAAAATCATCACAATTAAAAGAACCAAAGACTTAAAAGTACTTCAGTCTGTGTGCATTGAATTTATTTAATACACGAGTTTCACAATTTGAGTTGAATTACTAAAATAAATGAACTTTCCACGACATTCTAATTTATTGAGATGCACCTGTATATAACATAACGTTAATATTACGACTTATAGGCTATCTGCACAAAATGCCCCGAATGCACATGAACGTGTCTACGCGGCTCTGAATGAACTTTTGTGGACGCGTTCATCACGCAATAACATGCAGAAACACAACTAAACACTAAAAAAAATCACTGCATTTTATTATAATAGTGTTCTCATTATAATGTTATGTATATGACAGTGCCAGTAGTTATTAATATTCTGCATTGTTGTCCTGCTCGCGCTGCGAGCTGAAGAGATATTCACCCTAGTACTACAATGAAGCGCTTTACTGTAGCATAACTCAACCAAATGCATCTTATACGAGATAAATAATATATAAACGATATAAATAAACCGACTGAAATGTTTTGAAATCACTTCTTGTACCCTACCTGATCGAAAAAAAGGAAGTCGTCCGCTCTACCTGTGTCAGTTTGAGTCTTTTTAAAGATTTAATTCCCTGCCACCAAGATGCTCCTCTGTCGGTGACGGATTAAAGCAAAACTCTATAGGGGAAGTTGGATTTATTCACGCACGTTAAAATATTTATTTAAAGCTTTTTTCTTTTAAGATTATTATTTACACCATTATCATAATAGGCTGTATATTAACTTATTGGGAGAAAACCAGTAGTTCTATGTGAAATCAGACACTGAGCACCCCCATTTAGCCAAAATGCCATGATCATAACACCCCGTGAATATTCGACTGTGAGACTGGGAGTCGAATCAGGCTCCTCGAATCGAAGCATCGAATCGACTATTCGGGGACACCCCTACAAATTAGTTTAAGTGCCTCAATGTTTTCTGCCTCGAGGGTCAAATCTTGTGGTCTTATAACTCTTGCCGGAATATTTCTCCTTTTCACATTCAGAACGAATAAGTTTTAGTACTTTCTTAAGTAATTAAATAACCCCTGCTCTACGAGAGCACTACTTGCCTGCTGCGCTTCGTGAAAATGACATACTAACTAACATAAACATCTAAAATTATCTGTGCTATACTCTCCAAGATCAGCACTGCTCCCAGACACACTTTCAATTTTCAAATATGGAAATCCATCATAATAATATGAATTATTAAATGTTTAAAATGACGATTATATAAACAAAGACTGAAATAATCATAAACCATTATTTATGAGAATAATTATCTAAATGTGTCAAAAACTGTCCCACAGCTGTGGCATCATTTTCACCACAACAAATAAAACCTAAAAATGTTCTCCAAAGATGATGTACTTGTTTTGGAGAATATCATGTCATTTCCAATCAAGCTGTAATTTTCTCAAATTATGTAAAAAAGTATGATAATACAATTTAATTGTCATTTCCACCACAAAAAGCTGTTATTTGAGACGTGAATATATAGCTATAATATAATAAAAAAAACAAAACAAAAAAAAAACTAACTTTATTCATAGACATTTACATTTATTTTCTGAATGTTCACAGGTCCTACAGTTAAAAAAAATATGAAACATCAGCACAGGAGAAACACTCTAAACTATAGCAGTCTCTCTGGCTCCAAATTCACTGAGATAAGATGTATTTGGTCACAAAGAAGGATAGGAAGAAATCCGACAGCCTCTCATATCCGTTTGCTTCTCCAGACCATATGTATCATTCACTCATCCATCCATTCATTCGTCTGCGCATTCGAAGGCACGTCGTCAATCTAGCCCAACGACTCCAGCACAATGACTTTCTCGAGATTAATTCCATCGTTCAAGCGGAACTGTACAAGGGCGGGTTAAAATTACGAATGCGCTTATGAGTTATTAATGGCCTTGGCCTGCTGGTTCCCAAACGGGTCTGGGGTTCCAAACCACGCAGGGCGGACGGAGCTGGGTTATAGAGCTATACAACTCAATAAATAATTCAACGGCATTACTTGGATTTCCAGAATTGCCATACATTATACATGCAGTTCAACAAATGTCTCTGCTATTATACACATATCTGTACACTTCAGCTTTGCAGTAATTAATCGCCTAAATGTGTGCCAAAAAACTACAGAGATCTTTTCACCCTCCCTGCTACATTTTTCATGCCAAGGTTTTGACACACTCCAGTGCACCCAAAGAAAATCAGCGACCACGTGAAGGAGGAAGGGAGGGGAGGACAGACGGATGGATTTTTTTGTTGTTTCTGGCTTTGCAGGATTGATTTTCATCTCCCGAAGAACTGGGCTAATCTCAATCCTCCTTCTAATCTGGATTCAAAGCACTTGAAACCCAAGGCTTCTTCGCAGATGAATAAAAACAAGTGTCTGTTTGTGCACCATAGATGATTATGTGTGGATGAAGGATGAACACTATTATATCCAAAATATGAACACATTCTCTGAAAAACCATGAGGTTTTGCGGTCACTCTCTTCCGCTGTTAACATGAAGCGGTGTGAGAAATTTAAGACATTTATCGCGACATTCTGGTCTTGTCTTGTTCTGTTAAATTTGATGATTTATTAATGAGTGAGTAAATATAGCAGAGGATCGTATGAGCTCAGAATACACACACACACACACACACACACAATACTCAGCCACACAAACAGGAAAGGAAAAAGGAAAGGACGTGATGTGTGGCCAAGTATGGTGTCCCATTTAACCCATCCAAGTGCACACACACAGCAGTGAAAAGTGAACAAACACGCACACACACACCGTGAACACACACCCGGAGCAGTGGGCAGCCAATGCTGCGGCGCCCGGGGAGCAGTTGGGGGTTCGGTGCCTTGCTCAAGGGTCTCACCTCAGTCGTGGTATTGAGGGTGGAGAAAGCGCTGGATATTCCCTCCCCCCCCCCCTACAATCCCTGCCGGATCTGAGACTCGAACCTGCAACCTTCGGTTTACAAGTCTGACTCTCTATCCATTAGGCCATGACAGTAAAGATCACGAGGTAAAGAAAATAAAACCCCTGCAACTCTAGAAGGACTAAAGCTTGGAGAAATCAAACAAACAAAGGCAGGATTTACTGCAGGGTCTTATGTGCACCGTTTAGGCCTGGCAGACAAGTGCTGTTTAGATTTCCCTCCTATATTGCAGAAAACATTGATCACGTGTGTATATCAAAACCCCCTATCAATAATTCAGCGTGAACACACCATCTGAAAATATGAACAAGACACCAAGGGCAGAAGAAAGAATAAATTTAATACGCAAAAGCTAAAGAAGGACAAACTGGGACCGAAAGAGGAGGAAGAACTCCTCTCCGAACTTTTATGATCATCTCTCCTTGATCCCTATTTCTCTCTCACAGTCTTTTGTCTTTAACTCCAAGCCGTAAACAAACGCTCTATTTCTCAGGCAGGGAGCTTAAAGGGGGAAAAATGCATTTCAAAATGTCTAAGCCTCAGTACACAAAACTAGACTGAGAGAAGAGAAGAGAAGAGAAGAGAAGAGAAGAGAAGAGAAGAGAAGAGAAGAGAAGAGAAGAGAAGAGAAGAGAAGAGAAGAGAAGAGAAGAGAAGAGAAGAGAAGAGAAGAGAAGAGAAGAGATCTTGGAGGACAAACAATGGGCTGTTACACCCATTAAGGGGAAATGTTATGACTCAATTTGCAAGCATACATATACACACACACACACACACACACTAATACCCCCTCCCACACTGCACACACACACAATGTACCGTATAATGCAGCATGCAAGGACAGAACCATTAGCATGCATGACTGTGCTCACACTCCTGCTGTCCTACTGCAAAACTCACACACACACACACACACACACACACACACACACACACACAGTGCGCGCGAGAGAAAGAGGGCACTAAACAGATTGTCAGACATTGACTCTCTCATGCCTTGCCATTTGACAGTATTTCACTTCAGTTCCCAAAGCAATACATCTAGAACTCATGCAGCAATCTGATTACCTGACAGCTGCTTTTATCGCTCAATTTTGCAAAAACAAGGTGACAGAAACCCAATCTCAATGAAACACTGCGACTTCACCGAACCACACAACAGAATTATGCCACAAGCACAACTACAGTCCTCATATCAAAGCAGTTACTCAACAGCATGATTTGTTGTCATCTACTTTCCACTCCTCTCTTCCTGTTTTTAGATGCATTTAATGGAAAGATATAGCTCAGATGGACAATCCCTGGATGGGCATCACTATTGTCCGGCGGTAAACTCCCTCCAACCGCTGACCTTTACAATTGGAGTGTGTCAAGCCGCTGCCCTCCCCCAGCGCTACATGAATTGCTACCCCTGCCTCACCTGTTTGACCTTAAGCGGCTCAGCTGACCTCTGTATTTAGTTAAAACAACAAAAAAAAAAGAAGGATGGAAGCATCAAAAGATGTTAAATTGCATGCAGCTTTCATTTCATAAACATCATTCTATAGTCACGCTTACAGAAAGACATACATTGATAGCAAACACTGCCTCAAGCCTCATTCACTTTGCTATGTGCTTTCAAGACACTGAAGGCAGACTGTCACCACCTAGAGGACACTTTTATAGCCGGGAACACCAATCCTGGTGCTCAAAGCAGCCGTATCTGCCTCTGGCTCATCCTCACACACATTTCCACTCTCTAAAACTGAGGTAAGTAACAGTAAAAATTTTATTTTCACCTTAACAACAAATTAAGCCAAGATTTTTTTTCCTTGCAAATAAATCCACAACTATATATTAGCTTTTTTCTGGCCTCAAATATGCTGGTAAGTACGTTGCAGACATAAGGGCGGATATTAAATGCTCTCTAGACAAAAGAATTAAGAAAATCCCTTGCTACCAGGTTGGAAGGATACCACTGAAGATTTCCTTAAACCGCAATTCACCATTAAGTAATAGATCCGGACGCCTGTGGTGCAATTAAGCGTTATTACATCCCTTTATCCAGGAAACTTTTCTCGGCCAATCGAATTACACCCCTCATTCTGTTGTGTTCTCTGAGAGCAGACAGCTCTGGTGCTGTAATTGACCCTGAACCTCTTTTCATTTCAGACGTAGGCTATTACTTCAATGGCCAGCTGTTCACAACCTCTGGATCAGCTACTATAAAACACCATTAAGGAGCTCCTGGTCGCTGCTGCTGTTGCCACCGGGCCTGATGGGAAGCATTTGAAATGCCCTTGTGCAGCTGTGTGGCAAGCAGTGGGGACTCTGTGGGTTTTTATATATAAATTTGTTTATATATCCATTTGTTTTCAGCTTTCAGGCTACCTCTAGCTTCGATGACAGATGTAGATGACAGCACCCGAACACATCAATCGACAGGGCCTGGAAAGGGAGGGATTTCTAACATTTTTATAACCTCTCAACTGGGATTCACATTTCTGTGGCTCTTTTTTAATCTCGCTCTCTCTCTGTTCCAGGCCAGGGGAGAGGAGAGCCAGATTGTTTTACGGGCTCAGTAACAGGATAGCAGATCTGCCTCTCGACACACTTCTGCTGTAAATAATGGAGAGTATATCCTGTACTATATGGATCTGTGTAAACACAGAATGCACTCTATGTATGTGTTTTGGAGCTTGTTTGTTTCAGTGACAGAGTGAAGGTAGTGAGAGAAAAGGGCATGTATCTGTGCTGTAGTGCCTGTGTCTGCGGTTTGATGAGACCTCTGCAGTTATTCTGCTCATTATTAAAGGGCCCAGAATAATGGGCCTCACTCTGACCTATGACCTGCAGCTGGGATGCGATGAATAGCAACGCACACGCTCACACAATCATGGACAGACACATGCAGCAGCAAACACACAGATCTAGAGAACGTTAATGACAAGACACCCATGAAAACATGCAAATACAAATTCATGCTTATCCACAAAAACACCACCTTCACATCTCTGAAATCACTCACATAAAACTTTTGTTAATTAGCTACGATGCTAATGTGCTCTGGATGGTTGATAGGGTTGTTAACAGTGTGGGATGAGTTATTCACCAAATTTTAATACTTAAAGTTAGAGGTTTGTTCAAATCCATAATCCTAAATATGAGCAACAGCAACATTAGGATGTGAAAATACATACATTTAGCAAAGCGTGTAAGTTCCTAAGTAGAGATATTACAAAGAAATATGTATATGAAATTGTAAAAGGCATAAAATAAAGCAAAAGAGAGCTAAATTAATTTTTGCCAGCTATAATCTCAGTCACTGCACATACAAGCGTACCTGATGTACAGAGTTTAAAGAGGTGACTTTAGCCTCATCTGACACGACAGATTTCAAATGACTTTAAACTGGCTTAGCAGCACAGACACACATAAGTTGTCACTGGCTTAACCAAATCGCTCCACACAAAGACGCATTAGCGAGGAATGAGGATATCTGGGAAAGCTCTTTCTTTCTTTCGTTGAAATGCAGTTTGAGCGTCTTTAACAGAGAGAGGATTGTCACAGTGTTCTTGAGTACGAAGGTGAGACAAACCTGCTGAGTAAGTAATATGGTAAGGGTGTTACAATGCCAAGACTGAAAACTGAAATATTTGAGATCAAGACAAATTGCATTACATTGAATGAAAATACATTTTCATGTATTTATTTGACCTAGCGTGTGAGCAATAGCAGAAAAAAAACAACAAATAGAAAATAAGAACATTAATTCTGTCACTGTAAGAGGTGAACCGTAAGGAACCTTACATTCAAAGCGCCACAGGAAACTACATATTGATCGAAGCTCTATTCATTTGCAATATAGTAGCTGGAAATATATTCTAGGCAAGAGCAGCAAATCATCATGGTATGGCCGTTATGAAATAACAAGCCTTTAGGGCTGAACCTGTCAGTACATCAAATCTCTCCACACCAGAGGTAACATCAAAACAATATCTCCAGAACAGAATTGTGTTCTGTGAAATTGTGAACTCAATTTCCTCTTAACGCATTACTTGAAACAATATGAGCAAAGCTAGATTTCAAAAAACGATAGCAAGGTGCTTTTCAGCATCTGGCGAAGGGTGGAGAATGACTCGTGTTTCATATTATCACCGGTTGTGATCCCCTTTCCCCCCCCGCTATGATTCACTGTCTGCTTTGTATACACACACATCTACTCATCCATTCATATATTGACCTAGTGAGACAGAGCAGGACGAGAGGGGGATGGAGGGTAATAAGGAAGGAGAATATAAGTTGTCGTTCCTACCTGTATTATTGACATCCTGTTCACTGGCGTCTCGGTGGTGTTCGTAACAGGTCCCGTGAAGCTGGTGTGACAGCCAACGTGCCCTTGAGGAACACTGAGGTTGTTGGCGGTGGGTTTGAGGTACATGACCTCTGACCTAGGAGAGCTGAGGGGCAGACGAGTTTGGTAGTCAAAGTACATGGGTGAGGTGGCCAGGGAGGGACTGCTGACAACGTTCATCACGTTCATGGTGTCCCGCTCCTCCACTTCGCTCTGCACCAGCATGATGTCATTCTTGTTGATCTTCTTCTTCTTGCCCTTGCCAAGTTGTGGGTGAGTGTACTCGGCGATTCGACAGTTGTATGTGCGGATCTCCTTGTTTTCCCGTTTACACTTGACTGCTATGGTGATCATGGCAGCAAGGAGCATAATCGAGATGATACTCAGGGTTACTATTAGCGGGAGCGACATGTCCCAGTTATGGTGTTCTGCGTTGATGCGTGGTTCACCCTCTGGTAAGGGCCCGGAGTAGGCTTTGACGATAAGTTTCGCCATGGCGGACAGTGACGGCTTGCCATGGTCAGTCACCTTGATGATGAGTTCCACAACAGGTGCCACCTCCTCCCACAGTGGCTGTGCTGTCCGTACCTCGCCCGTCACCGAATCAATCTCGAACAGGTGTTCCTCATTGCCATCTGAGATCTCGTAGGTGAGACGACCACTCTCGCCAAAATCATTGTCCACCGCTCTCACGGTGGTGATAATGTGTCCGACTCCCACGTTCCGAGGCACATGGATCTCAGCAGTGTCATTCTGAAGTAATGGAAGGACAATGACAGGAATGTTATCATTAACATCCAGCACGCTGACACGGACAGTGGTGTTGCTCTCCAGGTGAGGGTTACCTGAATCCTTCGCCTGGACTTTGAAGTCAAAATACTTTGTTTGTTCATAGTTGAAACTCCTCAGGGCATAAATAGCACCATCAGTGGGTTTGATGTTAACATATGTAGTGATAGATTCCTCGCTTACATTCGAAGGAAGGAGGGAATAGGACACAGTACCATTTTGGCCCAAATCTGGGTCATGAGCAAGAACAGAACCCAGGTATTCCCCCGGGATGTTGTTTTCAGGCACCTGGAGAAGGTAGACCATTTTTGTGAAGCGGGGTGCATTGTCGTTTTCGTCTAAGATCTTAACAGTGAAATACTTTGTTGTGTTCAGGGGTGGGTTGCCATTGTCTTTGGCCACAATAGTGATGTTATACTCATCCTTTACCTCCCTGTCCAGGGGTCTGTCGGTCACTACTGTAAAGAAGTTATCATAGTTCTCCTCCAGCTTGAAGGGAACATTCCCCAAAATCCTACACTGGAGCTGCCCATTGCGGCCAGAGTCTTTGTCTGTGACTCTGACGAGTGCGATCACTGTCCCTGGAGCTGCTGCTTCACTAACCGCCCCCTGACGCACAGCTACGAAACCTATCGACGGCCAGTTGTCATTCCTGTCAAGCACTTTAACGGTGACTTTACAATGGCCAGGAATTGGGTTGGGGCCTTGATCCTTTGCCTGAACATCAATCTCTATAATTGGGTTCTCCTCAAAGTCGATTTTACCCTGAATCTTTATGACACCTGTTCGGGGGTCTATTGAGAACAACTCTTTGATCCTGTCTGGAACATAACAGCTAAAGGAATAAGTAACCTGCCCATTAATCCCTTCATCAGAATCGGTAGCATTTAAATCTATCAGTACCATGCCTGGGGGTGAATTCTCAGGGATCTCCACCACATATGAGGGCTGTTCAAACACAGGGCTGTTGTCATTGGAATCAGTGACTTTCACATTAATTTGCATTGTGCCTGATTTGGGATATTCCCCTCCATCTGTGGCAGTTATAATTAAAGTGTGATGGCTACGTTCCTCTCGATCTAAGGACCTCTGAACGACCAATTCAGGGAATTTAGTTCCGTCCCCTCTGGATTTAACATCCAAAGAGAATATGCTATAATCATCCCGCGTGATCTGATATGTTTTCAGGCCGTTCTCCTTAGTGTCAGGGTCATATGCAGCAGCCAAGGGGAAACGTGTGCCTGGGGCTGCATTCTCAGATATGTCGATATCGATCTGTTCAGAAGGAAAGCTTGGTGCGTTGTCGTTTATGTCCTGTATCTCAACTTTAATCATGCAGATCTCCTTGTCGTTGGCAAAGACTTCCATGGAGAGCTGGCACTTGGGGTTTTGTCTGCACAGTGTTTCCCTGTCAATCCGCTGTTTAGTGTATAATAGCCCGCTTTCGGGATCCACGTCGATAAGGTGTGGGGCGGAGTTCTCCAACACCCTGAAGTTGGATTTTTTCCCCTGCTCTCCCAGTTCCAGCTCCGCATCCTTGGCAATGTTTCCAATGACGCCCTGAATTTTCTCCTCAGGTATTGAGTAGTTCAAGTTTTTCAACGTCAGGGCTTGCGCCCATAAAAGTAGGAAAAGGAAAACAGAAAGATGCATCCCTTTTAGTGAGAGTGTCTTAGGTTTCTGATGCGTTTTACGCCTCCGACCTGTTGATCTTCCCGGCAATATCACAATTTCTACCTTCAATTACTGAGCACACATGCCGATTCATGATAAAAAATGTATAAAGTCATTATGTGGGCTTTTCCTTTGAATGCTGTTTTCTTTCCTCCGTAGCAGGGCTCTCTTTATCCTGAGTTTTTTTTTTACAACAAACGGTGGGGCTGTACAGCTAATTTATATTCTGCTGAACGCCCAGGCGCATTGGGGGCATAATCACAATCCAGTTTCCACAAAGAAATAGCCTTTCCCAGCCTCTTCGCCTGTAATAAAAAATAAAGAAAAAATCTCTATCAGATCATTGCATGTAATATTGCACTTGATGATTTAAATTCTGCCATAAAGATTTAAGCAAACATCTCGTGTCTCAACATATGCGCTTTTTTTTTTCCTCTGTAGTGTGACCGCGTAATTCTAATGCGTAATTCCTCATTCCCTGACGAACGACGTGGATGGCATGTCAATCCAACCTTGAGATGCGTCGGAGCGCTTTAGCGCTGAACACAGGTGGATGTTTGTGTTATTCTGCTCTGAACATGTAGGCTAAGCAATGCGTCGAGGATGCGCCATGTGGCACGAAGAGCGTTACGCGCATCAAACGCGCAATTATGGATAAAGATGGTGAGCAAATAAAAACGGATAAATCTCTTTCTGTGTCCCTGCTTCCTGAAACAGCTGCTTAACTGATGCCATATCTATACCTTGCTGTCTTAAGGCAACCCCCTGAATGCAAATGCGTTGAAATAAGCCTCTTAACCGGCATAATCCGGCTGTTAAATACAATTCTTACATAGCCGCATAAAGCAGAGCAAATGAAACACAATCCTGGATGGTTATTTATACTACGCGTCTTGAATAAATAGGAGAAGAAGCTGTTGCATCCTCTCTGGCACTGTGCGCATCCAGCAGCTCCAAGAGCATATATGACATGTCATGTTATCTTTTTTTTTTTTTTTTTTAGGATGACACTTTGGAACAGAATGATGATGATGAGAAACATTACACAGACTTACCTGTAGCGTTATATCCAGTCTAAACACAACCATCACCAAAGACGAGTTACATCCTTCATGCACCTTCCCAATGAGTGGAAAAAACTCCAGCTAGACTGTATGGAAAAATAAAGTGCTCCACAAAAGTGCGCTTGTAATGTCAATGAGGCTGATTAGGATGCAGTGACTCTCCTCCGCTCATGGACTCAGACTGGAGACGCTTCAGGACAGATATCTTGACCCAAGCGTAAAATATACATCCACAACCGTTGATACCACCAGCGCGAACAGCTTCTTGTACTGCATTGATGCGGGGTGAGACATCCCCGTGATAAATGCGTCCAGTCCCTATTACAAAAACCGAAAAGGGGAAAACAACAGTGTCCAAAGTTGAAATGTGGATATCAACCGAAAGTGTTCAGTCCAATCCTACTGTCACTAAGACCAACTCTCAATAACGGTACGGGAATAAATGCACTGTGGTGTACCGGTGTCCCTTCTGCCTCCTCTGCGCGTTTCTCTCTGACTGTCTGACTCTGTCTCATAGTGCATTAAACATTGTTACTGATCCGCCGCCAACCAATGGATGAAGGAGGAGGGGGGTAACGCAGCCAATCGGGTTATCGGAATTCAAATTGTGGGCGGTGCTTTCAAAGCGGTCCTTTGTGTGAGTGATGTGGACGCGTTTCTAAGCGCAGACGGGAGTTTATAAAAGACTCTTGTACTTTGAGAGCTCGAGCGGGGCTGGAAATCTTTACGTTAAAGAAACTGTCTTTATTTAGATCGGGTTCAGTAGCCAGATTGTTCTCTCTCTCTCTCTCTCTCTCTCTCTCACACACACACACACACAATCAAACATATGGCTACATTCACAATGCGCTCATAGATGGAAGATCCCGATGGCAAATATTGAATACTGAATGTAATGTATACTGTAAATAATGTCATATGTATACATTTGTGTGACTGTCACTCAGAATATTTGCAACTTGGTGTTTCCCACCCATAGAATGTTGTTTTTTTAGACTTTAATAATATTACTGACTATTATTATTATTAATAATAATGCAAAATGATATCCGATATGAGTTTAAAAGAAATGTATTTCCGGTTTGGAGTTGATGAAGTGCTACTTGAGTCGCTGTGGAGGGTACATACGCCTAAAAATGTTTAAAATCAGACACCATACTAGATAACTGAACAATTAGAAACCTGCAGGCTATACAAGATCATCGTTTGGTTTTATTCGTTCAGCTTTCTAGAACTCACTTGCCAGTTTCACTGATTGAAGTTGTCTGTCTGTCTTGTTTCTCATTTTTCTCAACATTTTGGTGCTGGTTTTGTAACTTCAGATTTGGCCTTCGGCTCTAAAGAAAGAGCTAAAAACAACAGTAAAGGTTTTTTTTTTTTTTTTTTTTTTTTTTTTAGAACTGGTTTCAAATTCAGAGATTCTAAGGAGTTACTATTACATAAGTTGTTCATTTGTTGTTAGTTTGTGTGTAAATTTCAAGAAATAGTAATGATTTGATAAGGAAAATGTAAGAATCAAGGATTATTCAACCTGACTTCTCTTCAGCTAGTATCTATGTGTTTCAATATGTTTGTCAGTTGTGTCTGGTAGAGAGAGAGAATACAAAACCGCTTATAGAATATCTTTTAAGACCGGAAGCCACATTTTAAAGTATTTAGAAAACTCTGCATAGGTTTGCATATGTCAAAACAGTGAAAATGTGCAAGGTTTTCAGACTGTTCTGCGCTTATGAACACAACATATAAAAAGCAAAGATATAAATGCTTTTAAAAGCTATATAAATGCTTTATGAGATGTGCCAAGCAGTTGAAGGATGAAAAGGGAACAGAAAACACAAGATGCTTCAACCAGCTCATTAGGCCCTCTAGTGGACACCTTTGAACCTTCAACTAGAGTTTCCCTCGTTTTTCAATGAAGTTTATGACTACACATTACATATATTGTGTGTATATTCTTTAAATGTACTGTATATAGCATATTTATAGTACATTTGTTATTACTATTATTATTATTATTATAGCATTTTATTGAATATTAAATATTTGTTTCAGAGAGAAACACAAATGTAATATTGTATATTTATTAAACATTAGATGTCTTTATTTATTTGTTTGTTTAATTGTAAAATTAAATATATATATATATATATATATATATATATATGTTATACAAATACAATTTTATAATATTTAATACAAATTATATATATATATATATATATATATATATATATATATATATATATATATATATATATATATATATATATATATATATATATATATATATATATATATATATTTAATTTTACAATTAAACAAACAAATAAATTTATATATAAATTCTGAATAATATTAATTAATATTTTATTTAATTGTAAATAATAATACACATTTAATTTTAAAAATGAATATTGGTATAATTATAATTTAACAATATTTAATATATAACTAATATATCATGTAGTGCAATTCTTTGAAACAAATATAAAGATATTTAGGTAGAACTCACCCCTATCCACTGATCTGGTGTCAGCCACGCTCTGTAATTTTTTTTGATATGGCAAATAATAAATCTGAGTCTTCACTGGCTCATATTGGAGGCTGCTCGCATGGGCCTGACTCATCATGGGCCAACATGGGGATTGGAGCCGGTGTCTGAATTCATTGTGAATTCCGGCACACGGCACCTTAATATTCTAGAGATGCTTCTCCATTGTCATACCATTACAGGGCTGCCTCTGTAATGCAGGCCGTTTGAAGCTTCTCTGTCTCTAATGCCCTTTGATTATGCACAGATAGAGGAGCGTTTGATAGTGCTTCAGCTGTAAATCTTCCCGTTCAGACTCAATATGGGCTGCCGTATCCTTGACCTTGGACATGACCTTTCCTTTTGACGTCGATGATGAGGTTTTTCTATTCTCTGAGAAGTGCCACACATATGTCCTGGTCATGAGTTGTTATAGGATGGAGATAGAAGAGGCAGTGTATATCCGTCTTTTTGTATCTTTCCTCTTATGCCTCTTCTTGACTACATGGAAGATGCATATGGTGTTACTGGCAAGCTGAAACTGGCATGTGAATTACCTCAGCGGATTTTGTGGGACTTTCTGAGAGAAGCCATACGGCACATGTGCTTGCGTGTGTGTTGTGTCAAATCTCTCTCCTTGTTGCTTGCAGAAGCTGAAAGCTCTCTTCTGGATTCCAGCTGAATCTACTTCAGACTCTATCAGTGTGTCCTGAGGGTCCGGCCTTGATTAAAAACCACCAAAGCCACACAATAGAAGCCCTGCTATTAACAGCTGTCTCTATTAGTCCAAATAAATTGCCTTAAGACATGCCGGCGACAGAAGCCACATTTGGACGGATGGAGGCGAATAGCTACATTAAAACACAATTTTGCAAATTAAATTTCAATTTAATGGCACAGTTTTTCTTCAGGTAATGAGACTGTGCGAGGGCCTGGTCTTTTTGGACAGGCTGCCTCAAAAGCAGCATCTCTCTCTCTCCTTCTCTCTTCCTTCTATGAGATGAGGCTTTTATGTGGTACAAAATGCAATTTTTTTTTCATGTCTGCCGAGGACAATTCTCTGAGGAGGCGGTTTTTCAGTGTAGCTGCCCTTTCCAGTAACATTTTCATCTGCGTTTGCTCTCTTCTCCTCTTCTTCTGTTTTGCAATGGTTAGGGAATGAAGGGGTGTGTTAGAATCAGAGCTTTTCTGTCCCTGCACTCGCAAAATGACAGAACTTCACTTATCTTATCTTCCTATCTGTCTATACATCCATCTGTCTGTATGTCTGTCTATACAGCTGTCTGTCTATCTATCAACAGTCTAAACTGTCTATCAACCAATTTGTTTATCTTGCTATATAACTGTTGAACTGTCTAACTGCCTGTCTGTCTATCTATCTGTTCGTCTACCTACACATATCAAACTGACTATCTATCAACTGTCTGTCTGTCTGCTTATCTATCTATCTATCTATCTATCTATCTATCTATCTATCTATCTATCAAACTGTCCATATATCAACTGTCTATCTATCTGTCCGCCCGCCTACACATATCAGACTGTCTATCTATCAACTGTCTGTCTGTCTGCTTATCTATCTATCTATCTTGCTCCACAGGCCACCCACACACTGAAAGGTCAATAAACTTGTGAAACGAGTACATAGCAGCAGGTATCACCCACCCAGCCCTGCTGTACATTCAGTGTTGAGAACAGTTAAGTAGGCTTTCAGATTAGACACCACAACAACTCAAGAAAAAGGCCCCATGTGGCTCCATCTCACTGTGAGCCAAGCAAGAATGTCTGGGTCAGACCCGGGGCAGTTTGAGAGAAGAAGGTTTCCATTTTACCCTGCTAGACACCCTCAATCCGCCTTACAGCAGGGGGGTCTTGGCTGAGCGGAGGAGGAGAGAGCGACAGGTCTGCTGGCTTCATTCGCTCTGTATGTGTGGAGTCCCTGCCATGTTGCATTCAGAGGACTGGTAATGGTGCTGAGGTGATGTCTGTGTGTGAGAAAGAGACCTTGCCAACTGGATTCAGAGACATGATGCTTAGGTGTTTTTGTGCCATTCTGGTTTGTAAGTAAAAGTGCAAGAGTCTGAGCAGATGTATGTTGTTTTGTACCATATCAAGACGCTTTTGTACAGTTTCTGAGGTGCTGAATGTATTGAAGATTTCACTCATTTACTCGGAGGAAAAAGAATCAACTGAAAACAGATTTGAATGGACTTTTCGATCAAACTAGGCATAATATTTTGAATGTGTTAAAATATTTCTATGCTCTTGCTGTGATGACAAGGACAGATGTGGGTTAGACTAAGTTTTAGAGCACATAATTGAATCACATGCCACTGTCAATATGCTTTATATTCTTACATACTTATATGTTCATAATTATATTTTAGGGTTGAGCTTATTTATTAATTTAGCATATACTGTAATACCAGGACACATTATCTGTCTGAACATTAGTGGTGGGGATTTTTCAGAAAGTTTTTCTGTAGGTTACATCGCTACGCCAGTAGGTAGCGACAAATGACTTGTTATGAGCGAGATGCTGCGTCATTCAATCAATTGATTCTTTCAATATACTGATTCATTCAGGTACAAAACAAGTGTCTATATGAATGAGTTACTGAATCATTCACTCAACTGATTCTTTCGAAACACCTCATCAGTGTTTTATGAGCGAGTCACTGAATCATTCACTCAACCGATTCGTTTAAAAAAAAAAAAAAGAATTTTGCAATGATGAAGCTCGTGTTTGGCATAACATACGTGCTCAAAGAATGCGTTTTTGCATTTCACTGCACCGTTTTTCCATTATCTTTCAATGCAAACATGGGCTAGACTGGATGTGTTCAACCATTTCACTTGCGTCTTTTGCTGTGTCTTGCATATGAAACTGCATTCTAAAAATGCAACGCTCAAGTTAAAATAAGTTCTATGGACCTTGCGTTTTATTCCACTGCCTGTGTTTTGAAATGCAAAAATGCATTCTGTTTGAATGGCACCTTACTTGGTAAAATCAAAATCAAAATCTTCCTCTATTTTTATTTTTCCTTCCATTGATTCGATCTTAGACTCTCCCTGCCAGTAGAGATTGGAAGCACATTGATGAAATCGAAGGTTTGCTCTCTCACTTTCTTCTTCTCCCACCTGATCCCAGTGGAGCTAAACTTCCCTTTCTTTCTCTCTCTTTCACTTCTGTCCTGCAGGTGTGAGATAAGCTGACAAAGGCAAAATTCTAATTAATGTTTTGTCAGTCTAAAACACCCTGACATCAGTGGACGACAGTGATTAGGACTGCACGCACATACAAATATACCATTTTAATTAATGTTTAGAAGATTAAATTAAGAAATAAACAGCTGAAAGTTTCTCAAGCTAATGGTACAAACAGCCATTGTAGCCACATAAAAACACATTCAATTCTTTGCTTTCTTCCACCATAATTGACTCATTTTTTCTGCTGCCTTATAAACATCACACAGACAAACCACTTAACTGTAATTGCCACTGTGTTATGAGAGTAACAACTCTCATAATGCAGATGACAGGAAGTTACATATCACATCAATCACTGGCGAAATCATTCCGCTAACCTTAAACCCAGATAATCCCAAGTTCACCAAATAATGAGTACAACCTGCAAAAGTTATTTTTACAGTCAGCTGCAAATTTCCACCATGCGTTGTTCCCAATGATTATGTATAAATGATAAAGTATAAATCAGAACATCTGAAATAAATAAATAAGTGCAGTAGGAGGAAACTAATTTTCCCTAAACATTTGCATAAATCAAGCATTTACAGTGTGGTAGTATCCATCAAAGATATGCCCATAAGCAGCCCAAATAAAATATTGATTAATGTTATCAGCTATCGACAGCATCTGTTGCAGTAATGCACTTTGGAAATGGAAATCAGTGGGACATTTCAGAGGTTTTAAAAGCCAAAAGAGAAGCTTCTATTTTGGTTAAAGCACTTATTAATTATTTGATACCAAATATGAATTATTTGAAAATGTGCTGCAAAGTTGTCTAGTTCATGCTATCAGAAATGACTTGACCCATAGACTTATTTCTACAAACTCAGACACAAGTTTTATGCCTTAGATGTTGTATTTAGCCCGGAACATTATCTCAAAAGCTCTTTTCAGCCTAACTACCATTTCCCACACGCGGATTGTACATCCACCCGTCAGAATGTTGTTTTTGTTCCCTTTAAACCGACACCCACTTGAACATAAACACCCACATTTTCAGTTGGCTCTAATTGGTGTGTAATGCTGTTGCTCTGCATTCATCATATTGAGTTGCCCGTTGTTTTAGGCCTCTACAGGGTTGGTGTATATATCTAAACAGGACACGGACTTGGCAGGAGAAACTAATGCTCTACATGTGATTATTGATCAGCCCTGAAGCACAGCCAACTTTGAAGTGTCAACACGGCAAGCGAGCCACGCCACGTGACAAAGCGAGAAACACTCCAAACACGCTTCCTGGTTTTGTTGTGTCTTGCGCTCACGGTTTAGACGGGCTGTTGCGGTGCAAACCCATTGAGTGCGTTCATTGTAGATGTGGGATAGTTAACCAGCCTCCACAGCCCAACATCTCAGCAATTTTACATCCCTTTTCTCTGCCTCCCTCTCTGTATTTCTCTCGTTTTCTAGCCCTACGGGCATGATCATTGTCTATATGAAAACAGCGCACGATCACTATACTCAAATCTATTTCTGTCCTAGTGGGAATTGCAATAAATTGGTTTGTGTGAGACAATGCTCTTTATAGACGGCGGGGACGGCCTCCGCGCTCTCATTTGTTCATCTCAGCCGTAAGGACGGAATAGAAACTTGCACTACTTCACACTAAAATGGGTCAGAGGGATTTTTTTTTTTTGTTCTGGGGAGTTGGGTCAGCACATGATTTCAGGCAAGGCACATGAGCCCTAAAGAAGTAAAGAAATTGTTTTAAATTATTTCAAGTTGGTAATGAAGGCACCCTAATAGTTCACTGGGAAAAGTCTAAGATTGAATCGGATGTAACAAAAAGCCACAAAGGCGTCATCCTCGAAAACTGCGAACAAATCTACGCAAAGTAAAAGTAAATATATTCCAGACTACAGTAAATACATGTTCACTTGCTAGGAGGCTAGGAGGTGTTTGACTGCTGAGAATATTCATTTGAATTGTGAAAACTCAAACTAAGGCTAGTCGCTTTTTCTTTTTAGCCAAAGTCATGTGAATATTTTTATAAATTTAGTGGGCCTATGCATTTCATTGCAATTGTTCAATATTTTTCAACATGTAAATGTATGATACAGCTGTATACTGAGATAGAGCAAAAGAGAGGTTCCACATCAGAGGAGCATAAGGAAAGATCAGGAAGAGAAAGATATTTAGATTCATTTTCACCTGGAATTAACATTTATTTTACAGACAGACGTTTTGTGATTTGTGTACTAAAAACACATTCAGAGGTAGTGAAAAAACTACAGTATGTGACCAGATTACATGTGAAACTGTAATATATCCTGATGCATCCCAACAGCAAAGGATCTGTCAATCAAACACTGTGCTAAAACAAGAGTTTTAGACATTGCCAGTTAAAAGTGGCTTTCAAGACATTGTTAAATTTCTTGATAAGCGGAGTTAAGCGCAGGTTAGATTGCTATTTAATGAGTGCTATTAACATTTATTTTCCTGTCCAATTTTATATCAGAAAACACCTGCTAAAAGGGGACTCTGTCAACATTTGCGACAAGTTTTGCTTTACCTCCAAGCTAACACTCATGTGCGACAAGTCACAAAAATCTAATATTGAGTTTATGGTGCCTTTAAAATAACAACATTAATGTTAATTAAAAAAAAAAAAAAAAAAGCCCCAAAAATATAGACATTTAGCTAGAAACATTAAGCAACATCACACTGACTTTTCTGTGTTTTATCAACAGAATACTGATATATTATGAGTTATTACTGATATTACTGATATATTACCGAGTTTACCTGCATGTATAGATCTGATCAGTTTGTATTCCCTGCAGGGAATCAAACCACGGTGTTGCTAGTTCCATATCTACCAGTTGAGCTACAAAAGAAAACTAGGGAGAGAGTTTAAGAAAGTCTCTTTCTATTCAGATTTTCACCCCTTTTATGCTCTAGGTGACATATTTGTAGATGAAGCATCCTATCTACAGTAAATAAATCCTCTGCTCTCACATCTACTGTATGACAAGAGTATGTGTGTCAGAGACTGCTGAGAGCTCACAGCAGTGAATTCACATGACTGACAGCCAGACTCATGAATTAATAATGTGAATCACAGTTAACACGAAATCTATAATAAATCCATCGTCACTTTAATCAGAAAAATCTCTCTTTCTTGATTTATTCCGCTTTCAGAGAATGCCATGTTTTCTCAGTGTAACACTGCAATTAGCTGTGTCAAAAATCGAACTGAAAGAGGTTCAGTAAAATTATTTAGTTCCATATTCCGTCAGGTTGCTGCACAGAACCAAACATTCAAATTCATTTCTTTCTTCATTCCGACCAACAAAGTAATTATAACAAGGTCAAAGACTCTATCAAGGATGAATTGCTTTTCTTAGCTCTTAATTTGGTTTGTCCTTGACTAATTCACACACTTTTTTGTCCCCACATACTCTTTATTAGAGTTTGTTGCTTGGAGTCCTTACAGTTCATCTATAAAATGAGAGAACCAGTTGAAGGTAATAAAGTCACGCATTTTCAAAGAAGAACCGTAAAATAGAATTAAGAAAGGTAGAAGTGTGTACATGTTAGATGGCTAATTAGAAGCTGACAGAGACCATGTGTGAGTGTCACAGGGCCAGGATGAGGCTGAAATCGTGCCTGAGGAAGTTACTGTCAGGCGACTCTGTTCTCAAGCTGCAATTTAGCCCCCAATTATTGTTATTATTCACCCAAAGAAAGAGATGTGGACAAGGGGTCATTTTGGAGGATAGAGACTGAGCAGGAAGTAAGGAGGAGAACAATTCATTGAGCTTCTCCCCTTATTCATCTTCGGTTAATTTGGAAGATTAGAAATAATATAACGGAAAATCATCTCTGTTCAGCTGGCTTTATGTTTAAAGCACATTAGAGATCTTTTTATATTAAAGCTTTATAAATGTGTTTTTAGGATACATTTGACAGAATCTCATGAAAATGTCACCTTTCACCCCAAAAACAACAGATAGAAAAATAAATTATATTTTATTATTTTCTTGAGTATCATTATTTTCACCAAAAGTATTATTACCATAATGTGCGTGGACAGTTTTTTGAAATTCATATTATTCTCAATGGTGATCTCATTAGATTCTCATTAAAAATTTTAAAATCATGTTGTTTTACAGTACAAATTCTTTTTTTTTTTAAATTTATTTAAATACAAGACTTACATTTTATAAATTGAATTTTGATGTATTTTTGGTAGGAAAGCACACTTTGGCCGAGATAAAACTATTTGAAAATCTGGAATCTGAGGGTGCAAAAAAATCTAAATACTGAGAAAATCGCCTTTAAATTTGTCCAAATGAAGTTCTTAGCAATGCATATTACTAATCAAAAATTAAGTTTTGATATATTTACGGTAGGAAATTTACAAAATATCTTCATGGAACATGATCTTTACTTAATAGCCTAATGATTTTTGGCATAAAAGAAAAATTGATAATTTTGACCCATACAATGTATTTTTGGCTATTGCTACAAATATACCTGTGCTACTTAAGACTGGTTTTGTGGTCTAGGGTCACATATATTTTTGTTCATTACAGTAATGAGAATTTGGAAAATCAATCAATCAATCAATCAATCAATCAGTCAGAAAGCTCCTAAAATTGGCTTAATTTTCATTCAGCAAAATAAAACTGACTATTTATTGCTTTTATTTTAGGATGAAATACTACCTTCTTTTTTATTTTTTTTTTATTTTTAATAACATTGAAAAACTTGGATTGATATTAGGAAAAAAAGGGGAAAAAAAAATTGATTTATGAAGGGACAAATTGAGTATCAGCAAAGTGAACCCTGCTTTTCTGACTGAGACGGCAGAAACCCATGAAAACCAGGCCGTAATTCCATTGAGGCACTGCTGGATCACGTTATAAACCTGTCCAAAATACTTCTGAGGAAAAAGAGCTTTGAGAATGAGACACTCAGCCACATCCAACTCGTCTTGACTCGTATTTTTGCCACTGTGCTTCCGTTAAGAGCAGCCTCTTATGATCTCACAATGCCTTCTCGCACACTTTGATGTGGAAATCAGGGGTGACAATGTTAGTTAACATGGTTGGGTTTGCATACCACTCAGTCCTGCATACTCAATAGCTAGGAAGATTCTCAGCAGGAATTTCTCATCAGAGGTCATTAAAGTGCATGTATGATAAATAAAACATTATATTCCATATAAAAGGATAACTCACACTGAAAATGAAAATTCTGTCATCTTTTACTTCCCTCATGTTGTTCCAAACACTCTTTCTTTTGGTCTTCTGTGGAAAACAAAAGAAGGTATCAGTCTCATTGTGTTTTGAAAGAGTCCAGTGTTGTTTTGGAACCCACTGATTTTAATTGTGTGTGTTACAATTAAACAGGTACATACTTTACACAATATTTACTCAAAATCCACCATATATTCATTATCCTTTTTCAGTGCTACCAGCAGATTTCCAGAATAACCAGAATCTTGTATTTTGGCTGAATAACTGAACTACTGTACATCAGTCACAAATTGTAAAACAGATAGTTTTGGTTCTGGATGGTGATTGGCCAATAGTATACCACACATTATATAGACGATAACATTTGGTTGAATCCAGCTGCTGGGTGGATTTCAAAGGCAGATTTGCCAGCGTAACATATTGATCAATCTTTCTTGATGTATTTCCGCCCCTTAAAATAGCACCTATTTAAATAGCTGTCAGACGGATCTATGTCCTACTGATGCACCTGTGAAGAGACAATGATTACAGATTGATGCTTCTCACCACTGAGATAAAACAAATCACTCTCTCTCTCTGACTTTCCCTGCCCCCTCCTTCGTCTTTCCTCTCCCTAAATAGCTGTTAAGTGTTTGTTCTTTCTCGCTCTTCTTCTGCCTCTCTCTCCCTCGTTCTGTGCGCCGGCTTGTGTTTCTGCGGTGTATAAGTGGAAGCGTGCTTGTGCAGGTATCGAACCAGCAATTCACAGCTGGTTCCTGCTATTATCTTCAGCTACAAAGCCAAGTCAGGCATGTAACCCATTTCAAGTGTCGTGTCCCCTCATGCATGAGCTGCGTTCACTCTTTCTGCTTGCTCACATGTGCAATCTCTCTCTCCCTATCGCTCCGCACTCTTTCATACCAGGAGGAATCAAGGTGGAGAAAAATAAATAGGATTCCTTACTGACTTCCAGGTGACCCACCATTCCCTGTACCCAATGTGCTGTCTATAGAGAGCAAAACACTACCATCTCTTTTATTTATGACTGCTGAGTGCCAGCTGTGTTATGCAGTTAAGGACATTTAGCTGTGTTTAATTCCCTTGGGAAATATAGAGACTACTAAAAATTTACCCATTACCTGATAGTGTGTTGTATCTGGCTGCAACATATCAGATTTCATACGTTCAGTACATGTGTGCTCACAAGCTGTGTGAGCTTGTATATATTTTAAAGGAACAATTCAGCCAAAAATGAAAAATTGCTAAAAAAAAATAAATAAATAAAAATCTACTCACCCTCAGATCACCCCAGATGTAGATGAAATTGTTTGTTCATCAGAATGATCTGGAGAAATTTAGCATTACATCACTTGCTCACCAATGGATCCTCTGCAGTGAATGGGTGCCGTCAGAATTAGAGTCCAAACAGCTGAGAAAAAACAAATAAGTAATCTACATGACTATCCATCAGTTCATGTCTATCAGTTCATGTTTTGTGAAGTAAACTGCTGCATGTTTATAAGAAACAAATCCATCATTAAGTCTTTTTTTTTTTTTGCTTCTGGCCAAAATATAAGTCCATAATCCATAATAATGTTTCCTCCAGTGAAAATGTCCATTTCCTGTTGTCCACCAACATATTTGTTTAGAACCGTTTTTGCTTGTAAATGTTGTCTGTGCATTTTTCTCTCCTGATTCAGATGACAAAATGTTTAATAAAGCACTCGGAATGGGTTGCAATAAAGGGTTTGAAAGTAAAACCGTCTTAATGATAGACTTGTTTATTATAAACATGCAGCTTTTCGCTTCACAAGACATCAGTTGATGGACTGGAGTCAGGTGAATTACTTGTGGATTATTGTGATGATTTTATCATCTGTTTGGACTCTCATTCTGACGGCACCCATTCACTGCAGATTATCTGTTAGTGAGAAAGTGATGTGAAACTAAATTTCTCCAAATCTGTTCTGATGAAGAAACAAATTCTTCAACATCTTAGATGGCCTGAGGGTGAGTGCATTTTCAGCAAAATTTAATACAGAGACAATTAGGCACTGTTTAGTACTGACTTCATCATAAAAAAAATGTGAACATCTATGTCACCACATTTTGATTAAATATTACAAGGCCAAGGAGTCTTTGGAGTACCATGCACTGACAAATCACAATAGGACCAGGAAAACCTGTTTTAGAGAGTAAATAGGGTCAGTTTTGCTCATACATACTGGACCCAGTAGTTGCACTGCATGCAAATGAACAGACATCTGAGCAAGCTATTCTTTTGCCCTACATCCTATCCTCATTTAGTCTTAACTGTTTCTATTATACCTCGTTTTTAAAATCAATTTCAAGCTAATAGTCCTGGGACAGTGCATGTAATGATTTATGTGCAACACTTCTAATGTGCTCTTTTGCCCCACCTAGTGGTACCTCCAAAACTGCCTCAAACACTAATTGCACCTTAACTTAAGAGTTTCTGTATTTCAGTTTATCATATGTGTTAACTAATGAAATATTCAAAGCTTGCTCGCTCATTTTAAATAGTCTGAGAGATGGTGAAAAACACAGTGCAGAAGAGTTTTGAGGCAGCACACTTGTGCATAATTTAACACTCATATTCACTTAGATTGACTTGGCTTTATGTTTAGGGTCTCAGAGACATGTATAAAAATAAGTAAAAACAGTAATTTCAAAATCAACATATTATGTTTGCTTCAAAACTTTAAACTTTAACCCTCTGTAGTATCACAAAGACTTGGTCTTTTCAGATATCTGGCTGTTATCCAATATTGTAAGCAAAATGCATTGTAGAAAAATGGAATAAAACAGATCTGTGAAATCATTGCATTCAGACATATTTAATCATCTGTGCTACCAGTGTTCATTCCAAACCTGTGACTTTCTTCTGTAAAAAAAAAAAAAAAAAAAAAAGATTAGAGAAACTGTCAAGTATCAATCTTAAACTATAATGTTAAGTCTGTTTTTGAAAATGCAGGCACTGAGGACAAAGACCTCCTTCTACTGTGAAAGTGTCTGTTTATGAAGGAGAGATGAACCTCATTAGTAATCATTAAGCAAATGAAGCCTGTAACACAATATTGTTGTTTACGTAGCATTGCACTGACTTTCTCTTTCACGAGCCTGTATAAAACACAAACAAGACTTGAAGGAAAATGCATTGGAAGAAATTTGTAACAGGTTTTTGTCTATTTTGCTGACCTCAAATGACAAGGCTTTAATTTTATTCATCTTCAATGAACGATGATTTATAACCTTTTTTCATTCACTCCATTTATTTCTTTTGCCCTCAACCTTGACTCTATCTTCCACACTTTCATATTGTTTTTATTTATCGCTTTAACCCGTGACCTCTATCATTTGTCCCCAACTTTCTGTCTTCATACGCACACAGGCAAACAGAGTCTTGTGCGTGTGTGTGTGTGTGTGTGTGTGTATGTGAGGCTCCAAGGGAGCAGGTGTAAACACAGTTATTTTGTGTGAATGTGGTTATTGTAATTGCTGTTATTTGCTTTGGCCTCTTGTGGAACGAGGTGTGAAATCATGTAGATAAATAAATAAAAATAAAAATAAAAAATAAAAAAAAGAACAGGAATTACATAATAACTTCATTTGCATTCTACATGTTCATGTACATTACGTAGCACACAAATGAATGAACTCTTGGACAACGGTACCAAGAAATGATTAACTCTTATCGGTGACATGAAAAATCGGGAATAATAATAATAAAGGAAACAAAAGGTTTATAGAACCATGTACATCTAATCCTGCCAATCACATCTCTAAGATGCATACATGGCTGCTCAACTAACTCCTGAGAAAATACTTCTGGCATACCTCCACCACGCCTACTCCATAATTACATCCATACAGCTCACTGCCCTCAAGCCCCACACTGCATATAGTTAGCCGAATCCGTTTACATATATTTCTGTAAGAAGATTCTAACCAGGTGTGATTCTACAGGTTTCCATCAAGTCATTTATCTGTCCAATCTGAAAATGAAAACACCACCATACAATTATAGCCAGTCTGAACATATTTGATGTTTTAAAGTGATAGCACACCTAAAAAAGAAAATTCAGTGATCATTTACTCACCCTCATGACATTCTAAACCTGTATGACTTTTGTTCTTATGTGGAACGCAAAAAATTATAGGGATTTGTGCTATCAAGCTCCAAAAATGATGTAATAAAAAACAACAAAATGTTCATATTTGGGTTCAGTACACTTATTTGGATTCGGATTCTGTTTTTTTCTGAGATTCCACTGTGGGTGGTTCAATCCGGCATGTCGTTACAAAAACATAGGGCTGCAGGAGTCCTAAAACCCAAAAATGAGTACACATTTTTGTAACTCCATTTCCTTTGTTGAAATCATTGGGTTTTTTGAATAGGTTTTTGGTTTAATGCTTGAAATAAGGTCTGTGGTTACCACAAACTCAAGATATTTTCAGATTTTATTCTGTGACATAAAACACATCACTTATACCCTACTTGTGATTTTTTTTTTTTTTAAAGCTTTTATTGTACATGTCTTGAAAAAGGTGAAACTTACAAGTGGCTAAATGGGTCTATTGAGATTATCAGGGACATTAAACATCACAACACCGAAGAGGAATTTTTTATAGCCTTTTATAGCCTTGTTGTGTTTATACTCCCACTCCTGCAAACTATTGTAACTCAAACTTTCAACCTGATCTCATGATGAAAACGTACCTGTGGGAACTTTTTTGTGAAATATGTACTGCTATGTACGTTTTGTGACACATTCGATGTGGCGCTAAAAGAGTGTTAGTTTTTTTTCCCCCGGAACAGATAAACGTACATATGGTACATTTTATGTGATGTTGGTTTTGTAGGTGTCACAGCAGTTCTGACTTGAAATGTCCGTTGAGTGGCGTGATAACTCTAATGCTCCGTGACATTTTAAAATAACGTACCATCTGCACTACACCTAAACCTACCCGATAGTATGAACAAAAGCGAAGGTGATGTAAAAACGCAATTGCAAGCATGCCGTTTTAGCTTGTTTTTCAGCTCTTTCATCATGAGTCATATTTTTGATGGGATTCGTACCCAAGGATTCCACATCCTAAGTCCAATTCTGTGCCGGCTCAGCTACCGAGCAAGCTTGTTACGTCCAGAAATCGAAACATATGGAGCTGTAATCATAACTGTGTATGAGAACGATTTCAAGTGCTCGCTCTTTTACTGGCTCTGGTGTTCATTTCTATTGGAAACTGCAGTGATATTTACTTATTGGTACGTATTTCACGTCTTGCGAAAAAAAAGTTCTCACAGGTAAGTTTTCGTTATGAGATCAGGGAGCAACCTTTCCAGCATCCATATTTTAAATAAATATCAAAAGAGTTGGAGCTCAGGACATTAGTTGTGGTGACACTGACATCTATAGCCGAACTTAAACTTTTAACTTCTGGCAATTGCATTTAGGCTTCAAAATTCATAAAACTCATGCTCATCTGTGAACAAAACATGTACGAAATAAACTTTTATTGGATACTTTTATTTTCTGCAACAATTCAAATGCCAAATCCTGTTGAAATTTTGTTGAGGAAATTAAGGTAATGCCAAATTTTGGGTTCGCCCTGCAGCACTCTATAGAAACCAAAAATGTCCTGTTGTAGCTGGTTAGTAAAAAATGTTCGATTTACATGGATGTTATAGCTTTAAACGCTTCTTGCTTTATCAGATTAAGCTGATTTAGTTCCATTTAAAGCAAGTCAGTTCACTTGGTGGCTATCTTGGCAACATCCCTAGATGGCTATTTCTGAAAAGCATGCAGGCTCCTATCTACTTGAATAAGACTGAAATCTCCACAACTGCTGGCTAAGCTTATGCTCCAATTACATATTTCAAATCACCAATAAAATCTGGGCCAAATGTTATCATAAAAGAAAAACTGTATTTTTCAAGTTGGCCTAGCTAATGTGCATGCACACAGTAAACTTATTGGTACTTTTTACTGAAAGATGAGACTTTCCTTCCTTCTTTTCATTTTTCTGCAAGATTCTATATCTTCTGCTTCTCATGTGTTCTCCCATTTATGACTTTTATTCACTTTGAAACACGTGCTACACAGACAAAGAATAAAGCATGCCGAGGTTGAGACGAGAGGTTAACATTAAAGTTCAGTGCGAGGTTAACAGTAGTGTGCTGAGGCACAGATGAGAGGTTAACCATAAAGTTTGATGAGGTAGAGCCGAGAGGTAAAGCGGCCCAGCTACAATCTAACCCTTTAAAGAGAGGTCTCGGACCGATGCGTGCAGTCTGATAGGAGGTTATCTCTCTGTTCAGGAGATGAAAATAAGGAGAGAAAGTGGTTTCATGTTCCTCCTGTTTCCACACCATCACTTTGACACATACCAGACAGTACAATCTGAGCTCGACCAAGTAGTTCCTTAGCAACCAAACACACTCATCTCTCTGTTTCGCTCTTCTCCTTTGCTCTCCCTGTTGTATCTTGGTATTTCCCCAGGTTGAAATTGATAGAATTATCAGTCCACTTTGATGTGGAGATGTACAGAGAGTAATAATTTGAAAGAAAGAGAGAGGCAGGGAGGAAGAGAGGAGGGAAAACAGCACATAACAGCCTAACCTTTGACCCCCAGTCCATCAGCTGGGGGTGTGGCAGCACTTCATCATCTTTAGGTGTCTCTCGGTCTCTCCCTCTCTTTTTGCAGCCAAAGGTCGTTTTAGAGGACCTGCAGTATGGTGTGATCATGACACTGCTGTTTCGTGGCTGAATGATATCATCCGTCTGCTGAAAGGACAGTCTGACACCTACAGACAGTCAAATCGACAGTTCCTAAACATGAAGACTCGAATTTCTGCAGCAACAAACAGAATCACAAAAATAATTACTAAGGGGGCGTTTACACTACACTGTTTTCAACTAAAAACAGAAAACTTTTTATGCGTTTTGGCCGTTCGTTTACACGACAATGGCATGAGGGCCTGAAAAGCAAACGTTTGAAAACAATTTCAAAGTGCAAGTTTTTAAAAACGATACCGTTATCGACGGTATGTAAACTACAAAACACAAATTTGTGTAAACGGCGTATATTCACTCTACATGTATGTACACAGGTGCGTAGTGTTTCATTACGAAGTGATATCACCAACTACTGGCCTGGCATGCATAATACAGCACTTTTAGTCATTTTTTTTTTCCGATCTGTGTGAACAGGAAAATAAGACTTGAAATGAGCTGAAAACATGATCTGTGGGAGTTTTTAGTGAGTAATCAGCTTGGTTAAGTTTGAAGTAAATCTCTGTGTCTGTGACCAATATTTACAGAGCTTTGATGACTGATGAGCCAAAAAAAAAAAAAAAAAAAATCAAAAATAGTTAAAAGTTAATTGTTAAAAATAATATATTAAGAATATATATAAAAAGAGTTGTTATTTTGGAATAAATGTAAAATGCTTAAAAAACACTAATCTGATTAGATTCATACATGGCTTTAATAAATAGAACATTCATTACATTGTTAATGTAAACATATAAAATGTTTTTTTTTTTTTTTTTCTCTGGTACTGTAAGTAATGTTTATTTAACAGAAAATGTGTCTGGGACATGAATTTACATTTGATTTAAATAACAACAAAAAAAAAAATAATAATAATAAACAAAACAAAACAAAAAAAAGCTATGAAGACTTTTTGCCTCCTCATTTCGGAACACCACCACACCACACCACTGCTCTGAGGATATAGCAAAGTTGCTCTTAAACAGCAAAAATGTATTCCTTTTGAAAGTATCTTCATCTTCAGGTTGTAAACTAAAGTCTATTGGCAAGTTTTTTTTTTTTTTTTTTGGTCACACTTTATTTTAAGGTCCAACTGTCGCTATTAACAAACCATTAACTACAACTTTTGCCTCAATAAACGCCTAATTACTGCTTATTAACAGTTAGTAAGGTAGTTGTTATGTTTAGGTATTGGGTAGGATTAGGGATGTGTAACATGGTCATGCAGAAAATATGCTTTATAAGCACTAATTAACAGCAAATATGTTAATAATAGGCATGCTAAAAATCAACTATATAATTAATATTATTAGTTATTAATTAATATTATTAGTTAATATTATAGTTAATATTGAGAACTGGTCCCTATACTAAAGTGTTACCGTTTTCTTTTTTTTTTTTTTTTTGGATTGGTCACTTCCTAACTTCCCGTTGAGGAAAAATATCACCACTGGAAAGAAAACTCCACAAACTGTATAGCTATGTTCAAAATAGTATATTACCTTAATAATTACGGATTACTGTGTGGTATACACTGCATAGTGCCTACTATTTTTAAACAACAGTATGTGACACAGTAGGCATTATTCCAGGTAAAACTCTTTAGATACTAGCATGCTACATTGTTGTCACTTGAAGTCATTTAGCTTGTGAATGGCTTCCATAATGACTTCAAGGAAATAAAAATTGTTATTTCAAATAAAAAGAGAGAGAGAGAGAGAGAGAGAGAGAGAGAGAGAGAGAGAGAGAGAGAGAGAGAGAGAGAGAGAGAGAGAGAGAGAGAGAGAGAGAAAGAGATTAAACATAGCAGCTGTATTTATGTCTGATTTCTTCATCACACTGAAAATGGAAGGTCAGTATCCACAGTATGTGTAGCCTACTGCTGTATATACTACAGACATAGTAAGAATAGTATTCTATTCCAGAATATTGCTATTAGTGGAGGAGGACACAGTTTGAAGGTTGCTGTTATGCATGTGTGTGTGTGAGAGAGAATGTGTGTCATGTCCCCACCTTGAGAAGACAAATGACAGAATCCCAACAGAATTAGTGACATTTAAAGTAAAACAGAGCATGGAAACAGAGTGAAAGAAGAAAGAAAAAGACAGACTGTTGATCTTTTTCTTTTGTGATAATGGCTTCTTCCATATAAATTAGTACAAAAGGAGAATAAATTACACTGGAGTTATCAAGTAAGGTGATCAGACTTCCAGTTTCATAAGGTGCTCAACAATGTCTCCACAAAGTAAACAGTGACACAATGCAACTTTATGTATTATTTTAAGCATTATCTCACAATTTGCAGTTGTGTTTTTGCTCTACGATGGAAACATGCATATCTCAATGTGACTTTACCTCCTATTTTAAACATTATCTCAAAATTTATTGATTTGATTTGCCAGTGCTTAAACATGAGCAAACCACCTTGCAGATTCACAAAATTTGTAGGGTTCCAATGTCATTATTTCATTAAATGTATCTGTAAATCTTTACTATAATTTTAAATTTACCTGTAAACTTAAAACACTAAAACAACACTGTATCGCATGAGAGTTGTATCTATCACCAGTTAGGAGGATTTGTTTGGTACCAGAAAATCTGCAACTTCTGGTTTCTACTCCACAAAACAAACACTTTTGTGGTTAGTTACAGTATTGTACCTCTTAAAAGGGTCGTCATCATATTAACAAGAAACAAAACACACTCATGAGTGACCACAAAAGATGGCACTGATTTGTAAACATCTACAATTTGCACTTTGCTCTCATGCTTTTTCTCAATTTCAGCCCTTCTGTCTTTATCTCTGAATTAGACTCATTTTAACCCCTGTGCCAATCAAGGTGGCAGAGGGCAGCGCAGTTTGTGGAGACACTCTGCACTGGATTACATCCCAGGCCATAATTAAAGTGAGACGAGACACCTCAATCTCACACACACTCCCCCACAATCTCTCCCGTCACAACGCAGGGCCAAAGCTTTTAGCACTGGCTTCTGTCTGGGGCTACAACTCACAAACAGGTCAGTGAACAGCCGCCAAAATGTGATGTGTGGGTTTCACATGATTTCAGCAAAGCGGGCAACAAACCGAGCAGAGTATTTTCTGCAGTTCCTTGTTTAGAACAGAGGTGAGACATAAAGCTTATTAGCATTAGCTGAGACAAATAAGAGAAGAGAGTGTTGTGACAAGCAGAAGTGTTTTTGGAAAGTTTGTGCTTGTTTTGTGAGCTGCACTGAAGCTGGATAACATGTAAACACTTGGCATACACCCATGGCTTGCACCAATTTACAGCACAGTAAAAATACATAAATTAAGCCTTGTTATCTCACAACATTTGTCAATTTAAACACAAGCAAATTGATTTGTCACACATCAGGGTTGAATGTTAAAAAGCTAGTGTTGCAAAGGTAGTGCAAAAATGGCTGACTATAGCAAAAACACTTTGTGCCCCAAAATTTAGTTTTTCTGTAATTTTAATTAAATTTTTATTAAGTTTATTATTTAATATAATAATTTAGTTATTATATTCCATATTTAACATATATTTTGAGCTTGACAAGTTCATTAAGGGCCAGATTTATTAACAGGTTGCGGCAGCGCAAACCGTCTTTTGGTGTTAAAATAGTACTGTCAGGATTTACTAAAGATGCGCAGTGAAGAATTAGCGCTGAAAAGGCGTGGACACAGTTATTTTGCGCCTGACCTTATTGAATATTCATTTGTAGGAGTTTCCATTTCAGACGCAAAATTTATGGGAGGAGAGTATGAAAATGAATCACGCAACGCGATTTACTAACATTTGCGCTCGTTAAAGCTGAAGTAAAGCTAAAATTGGAGAAATAATATTTTTAAAAGCAAAAACTAATGAACATGACAAAAGCACATAACAAATTTGTAAATGAATAATGCTGAAAAAACACTGAATCCATGAAACATTTTACACCTTAAAAACAATAAATAAATTAATTAACTGATTCTACATAAAATAGCATGGTTTTAAATGATATTTAAATTATTTAAAAAATGTATTATACCATTTTTTTTGTAGATTAGATTATAACAGATTAAATGGAAATGGTGATGAACTGGTATGTAAATGATGTATAAACCCTTTAAACAACAACAACAAAGAATTTGATATTTTTACGCAGTTGACTAAATTCAGTAACAGTCCCCATCTACACTATAATAGTGCTGAAGTTTTGACTGGCTTCTGCTTTCAGAAGGGCTAGTCTTTCTCACAGTTTTTGAGTGACAGGTACCCTGCTGATGCCACTCTACCCACCAGAGACTGACTCAAGCCATTTCACACACTCTTATTTTCTCTCTTGTTCCTTCTCTTTTTCATTTTCCCTTTATCGTCACTGAGAAGACCAGCCTATTCTCCCCTCTGAAAACAACACTATGGAGCTAAACACTGCTGAATGAAAAAAGAAAGAGAGGGAGAGAGATGAGAGAGTAGGAATCCCTCTGCAAATGGGCTTTCCTGGATGAAATTAAATATCCAGATCAATGGACCGAGCCCTTGACCTGAAAGGAATTTCAGTCTGAACAAAGATACACACACACACACACACACACACACACACACACACACACACACACACACACACACACACACACACACACACACACACACACACACACAGTTTCAAGCAAATATTGATAGCAAAAGGAAATGCAATGCTTAACGTCTGACTGAAATTTCAAACTTAATTGTTGAAAATACCAATAAACAAACAAAATACTCTGAAAAACATCAACAACAAAAAAGTGCACATTAGTAATTGACTATCTTTTGCTACTTATTGCTTTCTACTCAGTTTAGTCTGGTAGAGCCAGACTTTTGACTGTCAGATTATTCTGCCCAAAACTGCCAACTTAAATAGAAAGAGGCTGACATTTAAAACAACCAATGACTGGTATGGAAGACATTTATAATATGTTACAAAAGATTGCAAATAAATGCTTAAAAAAAAAAAAAGTTTTTTTTTATTTATTTTTAATTATTATTATTATTATTATTATTATTATTATTATTATTATTATTATTTAAACTGTTTAAATAAAAAATGTTAAGCAGCACAACTGTTTTCATCTGTTATAACAATACAAATAAACAAATAATTAAAAATAAAAATGTTTCTTGAGCAACAAATCAGCATATTAGAATGATTTCTGAAGGATCATGTGACACTGAAGACTGGTGTAATGATGCTGAAAATTCAGCTTTGCCAACACAGGAATACATTACATTTTAAAATATATCACAACAGAAAACAATTATTTTAAATTGTAATCATATTTCAAAACATTACTGATTTTATTGTATTTTTGATCAAATAAATACAGCTTTGGTGAGCATGAAAAGTCCAGGTGAGGGGGGAAAAAAACAAACAACAAACAACAACAAAAAAAACCTTACAGACCTCAAAAATGTGCACAAAGCCAGCCAATCTGATTAGAGATTTTCATATTGAGATGCATTTTTACATGTCTGTACTCAATACACATCAGATGGGCAATATGTAGTGAAGTTCTTCATCAGAAATTCAGGTATTAAATAATATTTTTGTTTTTTAAATGGAACCATTTAATCTGTGCAAGCTATGTTTTTCTCTATTGTGATCAAAGGGCCTGGCATGTTGGCTTCGGGTGGCCTCTCTGAATGAAATTGAGTTGCATCCCATCTGTAAGGTAGATTCTAACCCACAATGTGTCCCAGGTTCCACCCCAGGGCTTAGTTTCCTGGACACAGGCATTAACATACCTCTCATTTCCTCTTCCATCTATGTACCGTTTACATTTCTCTAGAGCTTGCTGAAGAGTGATTCATTTATGAAGACCCAATGCCACTGCTGACGAGCCCATTGCAGCATCCGTCTGGCCCGAGCCAGTCAGGTGTGACGACTAGGAGGTGTAAGCAGAGGCTGACAGGTCGCCTGTCCTTCACCGGGCATTGTGTCTGCTGGCGGTTTCAGCAGCGGTACAGGTGGCAGATCTGAAATGATCTCTCAGGTGGACCAGTCTGATGCGTCTGTTCTGGTCCACTGTGGTCACTCTGGGGCAGCCGGATCGGATGGCGGTTTGTTGAAACTTCCTCTGCGGTTAACAGGGCTGGGCCAAAAGAACTGGCTTCCTTTCAGTTCATGAGTGTTAATTGGAATTGAATCTCTCTATCTGTCCAGCTGTCTGTCTATCCATTTGTCTGTCTGTCTGTCTGTCTGTCTGTCTATCCGTCTGTCTGTCTGTCTATCTATCCGTCTGTCTGTCTGTCTATCTATCCGTCTGTCTGTCTCTCTGTCTGTCTGTCTGTCTGTCTGTCTGTCTGTCTGTCTGTCTGTCTGTCTGTCTGTCTATCTATCTATCTATCTATCTGTCTGTCTGTCTTTCTGTCTATCTATCATCCATCCGTCTCTATCTATCTGTTTGTTCATCCATCTATCCATCCATCCATCCATCCATCCATCCATCCAATCATCTACCTACCTACCCAGCTGTCCATTTGTAATATCTATAAACAAGCTCAAAACTTCAAATGTTTCAAAACAAAGCTTTGTGAAGCTAAAATTCAAAGTCTGTCTTGACAAACTTTTCTTGTTGTCCTGTTAAAAATGGTTTTATTTACTTATATGAATTTCAATTCATTAAAATTTAACTTCCTTATGTTTAAAAATTGAAATGCAATTCTTTATGGACTGAATTGGAATTTAAAAGGCATTCTTAATTCAATTCTGAATGGTGCACAATCCTGGTTGTTAGGACTCAGAGGAGCCGCTTACATGGTGTCTGGCAACACAAGCACATGCTATACCTGCCTGAAGCATGCCAAAGGTGCTCTTACTTGCTTATTCTAGGCATTTAGAATGCACCTAAGATGGCTAAGAATGGCTGCTGGTCGTTGAACTATGCTTTGGAAAAAGGTCTTCTTAATTAGGCATTGTTCCATATGGAGCTCACAGGTTAAAGAGTCTGGCTTGTGGCTGCCTCGTTGCACAAACTACGTCGCTGATAGGAGAGCTTAAAATGAATCACTCATGTACTTCTTGTAAAAGCACATATACACTATAACTAAAGTACTTTCTTTCCAGACAATGTACATGCAGACTGACACACGAGGTGGGTTTGTTCAAAATGCATTTGTGTTTGGGTACATGGCTCTGGGGAGGCGCTGTGTGTGTGTTAGCATGTGTGTGTGGAGTGAATGAGCAAACACAAGCGAGAACAACACAATTAATTCAAGCTAACGGTAAACAGAACTCTCCCAAAGCCAGACAAACACACACATGCACATCACACTCGCACACACATTTCCATGTATACCCATTAGTCAGTTCTCATCTGAACGCTGTTTGGAAATATCTGGACACTCCAAACATTTCCTTTGGAAATGAAGTGTTCTGGAACAAATCGAAAAAAATGAATAAGAATGAGCAGAACAGAACTAGGAGACATTTTCCCAACAAATAAAACTTCATATTTGCAACTGAACATGATGTGATTGTTACTTTCATACATTCACTTGATTCATTCATTCATAAGTGAGACTGAATAAAACTGAAGGAAAAATATTAAACTAAAAAAAAAAAAAAAAAGATTTTTCAAAGCTGAAACTAAAACTGAAAAAAAAAATGTTTCACAAGAAAACTTTTTTTTCTTTTAAGTCAAAAAATAAAAATTATAGATATTCAGATATACAGCATATACCAACAAATGAAAAAATAAAATAAAATAAATATATATATTAAATATATATATATATATACTCTGTCATTGCAGGTATAAATGCAGACACATAGATATTCTCTGTGTGTGTGTGTGTGTGTGGGGTGATAATCGCTACCTATAGAGTGTCTTTCTATCTTTAGACTTCATTACTCTCTGCTGTTTCAGGGATTTCAAAGCACCGTCCCAGCAACTGGAGCATCTGCTAACATCAATGTATCTGTGTATGCGTGTGTGCTGCTTTGAGCAAAGTCTGAAGATGAACTGCTTTTATTTTATACTCCAACAGAATGGGATCTGATTGGTTAGGTTGTTCTAAACGATGTGCAACATCAGCGTAACAGACAAGGAATTTCCAGCTCATGATTTTGGTGATGGGGTAATGTTTGTTTTTCACGCTGGTTTAAGCGCACACTCACGCTCAGCACTCTTAAGTCAGGATTAGAAGCTTAGACACAATCATCTCCTTATTGGATCATGGCAGCTCTGTGGAACACCTTAAGATGGGACAACGGCCTCTCCCTCTTTCTCCTGTCTCATCCCTCCTCCTAACCTGGGCAGATGGATTGATGTGGACAGAGAAAAAATAATGTACTTTGTCCCCAGGTCATGTCAAACAGATAATACAGATAATATTTCACATTAAAATCAAAACAAATAAATAAATTATATTTTTACTTGGAGAGAAGCCTGTTTTAGGACAGCTTTAGGACATTTACAGTTATTTATTTATTACTCATTTATTTATTTTTTTAATGTTAAGCATTAGCACAAGGTCTAACAAATGTAAAAAATAACTAATTTAACTAATTCAGTTTTTTTTTGCCCTTTATTTCATGTCATTGGTCTTATTAACGTTAAAAAAGAATACTGCAATGTGACATTCTTTTATGACAATTTAACAAAAAAAATATGACAAATAAAATACTAATATATATATATATATATATATATATGTGTGTGTGTGTGTGTGTGTGTGTGTGTATACACACACACACACACACACACACACACACTTATCTCGTTTATTTGCTATAGTTTAGAAAATGGTTATAAAATATGACAAGAACTCAGAGTTAAACTGTGTCAGAACAAACTCAGCTTGATAATGTCAGATAACTTTGATAGAAAGGTATGTAACAAAACATGGTCAGGTCAAAGTGTCAGATCAAATTTTTGGTCCCAAATTTTTGATCTGTTTTACTGGTAGTTCACTGTATGAAGAATTTTTGGGTATAATATGTCACAGTTTACTTTATTTTGCTATCCTCACTTACATAAATGTACTATATTGTCCTGCACCCACTAGTAAGAAAAATATAAAAATTATATCAGGTGTCTGAATAATTTTTGGTTTGACTGTATATTTAAAATAAATGTAGTAATTGTAATGCTATTTCACAATATTTTATTTTGTCTTACTGTATTTTTGATTAAATAAATGCTGCCTTGGGGAGCACACAAGAGACTTCTTTCAAAGACATTGAAAAATATGAATTATTAAAACTTTTGACCAGTAGTGTATGCATATTTAAACCAACCAAGATGGGGTCTTGTGCAAAATATCATTGTACAAGAAAAGAAAAAGAAAAATCTTTAGATTTGGGGTCAGATTCACCCAATAACTAATGTTTTACAATCCAGTAGGCCTACATACAAGGCCAGTTGTCCTCTGGTCGACATTATAGCAGCCCTTCACATCATAGACATCTAGTCAGATGTGTGACCAGACAAATTACAGCAGGTATCTGCCATGACACACATGCTAACATACCGCTTTTCCTCAGAGAAACCCTGCACAGTTTGTTTCCAACAACTTCCTCTCGTTCCTCTGATTAAAAGGTCCATCAGTCATCATAACAAACGACTCCGAAACCAGGGAGATAATGAGTAACGATAATAACGCTACTCCTCGGGGAGATATCAGCCGCCGTTTGACAAGGTCGCGGGGACACAGGAATGCTGATTCGCGTGGTGTTTGATTGACAGGTGGGCTCGGGATCGCGCACATCCCAAAAGACACTCGCTCCAGTGTCAGTGTCTATGCATTATGCAGTATTATGTCCATCCGAATCGGCCAGGTGTATTTGCATATTGAAACATGGAAATCCTGTCAACAGCATAAGAAACAGGACAAAAGTTTTAAACTCAATAGTTAAATGGACCTAGATCCATTAAGGAACTTGGTCAGAATGATAAATGATCAGGAAAATAATAGTAATACACAGAATAAATAGAAAACTACTGAAAAAAAGGCATGCTTTAGATTGGGGCTGAGGTTTGTGGCTTCTTTTTTATTTCTTTCTTTTTTGGCACAAGCTTACTGGCAAACGCAATAGCATTTAAAATGTCAAAGCAATCAATTTAAAATTAAAGCCAAGAACAACAACGAGCCACATGGGCCGTTTTCAGATCCTCGGGCTCGGGGGGCTCAAGAAAAACGCTATTTTCACTTCTTTATCTATTTTTCCTTCAAAAAATTTGGTCTAAGCAGTTTGGTAAGCATTTCACACAAGATGTCCCAGCATGTGTGTTCCTTTCATTCTGTCATCTTTTAACCCAGCGGGGGAACTGTCACAGCGCTTCCGCGCGCCGCCATACGCGCTCTCTGGCCGGTTTTGCGCGCTCCAGGGTATCCGTCACTCGGTTAGGAGTGCGAGACGAGCTTCCTTCGCGCGTTACCGTTTCAGCGGACTTCACTGCAGGACTTCCTGAGCGCGCTTTGGTTTGCTATGGTAACGGACATGTTCTATCACAGGTGTTTTCTCTGTCTGACGGAAGCACAATTTGCTGCTTTGACACTAACATTAAACCTTTTTACTCTCACATTCACTACATAAAATCTATAAACTAACGTAGGCCTGTATAAGTTTAAGTTCCGTTTTTACCCTTAGCATAATTGGCCATTCATATAGGAAGTGTTCTTGCAACAGTTACAATGTACAGAATAGACCTTTGACGAATTGTCTGTTAAACATTTTAAAAATATTTTTTGAGTCTTGAGTGTCAAAACATTGTCAACAAATGGAAAATTAAATGCTCTAATAATGTTTTTAATGACATTCTGCAGTGACCTAGTTGCTTGAAAGCCTTCACAGGCAATTTGTTTAGTCAATTTCTCTAACTTTTCTTCCTCTAGACAGCGTTAATTTAGAAATAAAATAAATAAATCCTGTTGTTGACAATATTTCCATAAGTACATTCTAAGTAACAACAGCCTCGTGCTCAGAAGCTGAACTGTTAAATAGCCTGAAGCTTGTTAAAGCCGCTTCAACATGTTCTCTACTTTCTGTCAGTTAACAATGCTCATTTATAAATAAAGTATCCTATTGTTCAAACATGTCTACGCTTAGTAAACATATATTCAATACAGCACTACAACCCCGTCCTTAGAGGCCAAATGAAGTAATGGATTGAATCATTTGTGCATTTCAAATGGTCTTAAATCTATATTAACACAATAAAGTTATTGCTATTGCAGTTTCCATGCCCAAGATGGCTTTAAAAACTGTTTAGAATCATTCTTAAAGGTAACGTATCATGAAAATCTGACATTTTCTGTGTTTAAGTGCTATAATTGGGTCCCCGGTGCATCTACCAAACCAGAAAACATAGTAATTTTTTTTTTGGTAAGCCTTTCTCTGCAAGCTTGTGAAAAAAACGAGCCGCTCATATTTCGCTCTCCTTGTGACATAGAAAGGGGATTTTATTATAATATTACCGCCCCTTAATCTGCAAGCTTCCACCCACGGCGCCGCCACTGTGTTTTTGCAAGTGACAACGGTGTACCAGTTCTAACGCCTTGGTGAAAGTTTGAGCAAAGCATGCTAACTGTTCTGTCTTTGGCTGCACTGACAAGCACAGCACACTATTTAGAGTCCCAGCCTCAGAGGAGACAAGATAGCAGTGGGTTTATTGATTTATTCACTGTATATTACGCTGCTGCCACACAGATCTAATATAAACATGCAATTTATTTCCCAGCTGTTTACCTTCACAGACATAACTGACTGTTTTTGTAACTCATGTGTTTTTAACATAAACTTGTCTGTATTTGACAGTTTAAGCGCAATACGACATGAAAGAGAACTTCGTGTCATATTAAGTTTAGTACTCACATGCCATGTGACAGCCACTTTCTGGGCGGGTGCTTCAGAAGTGTGCACTCAGAAAACCGTATATCAGAAGTTTAAACTAATATGGTTTAAAACACATGATTTCAGCGCGATAGACATGATAATCAAAACCAAACATGTTTTTTGGCAGAATATCTGAGGGACGAACTGTAAAGGCACAGCCATTTTGGAAAAGGGGACGGGGAGCTGCAGTTCATTTTCATTTAAAGAGACATGCAGGAAAACATTGTGTTTCTGCTTCCACTCAAAACAGACATTTTCAAAATTATATAATAAATGATCTGTGGGGTTTTTTGAGCTGAAACTTCACACACATTCTGGGGACACCTGAGACTTATGTTACATATTGTAAAAATAAAAATAAAACCATGGTTCTTTAACATTTGAATCATTTTCATGACTGAAAAGATACTTTAAGAATGACCCATCAAAAAGTTTGAGCAGTGAATATCTGCACGGGATTGTGGGTAAATCAGGACTCATTTAGAATCAGATGGAGTGACTGGTATTTTGACTGTAGAATTGTACAGTACGCCGAAACTATGACTGAGGAGGAATAATCTAATTCATTTGTGAATGATATTGATTCCGTTGTCAAGATTTTATTCGTTGTAATTCCCGCCGCTTCTGCATTACCCTTGTCAACTCATGTAAAATCAAATGTAATGAGATTCAAGCCGACGTTTGCTCTCAGAATACGCACACATATGGTACATGCACCTCCAGGACACGCATTCTCTCCGCAGCTCATTCGAAAACACAGCAACAACATTTCTGGAAAACAAAATTTCATCTCCATAAACCATGAGATTATTACAGTGAGATCAAAGCCACGGCAGACAGTGTTGGTGGATCAAAAGCAAAGCATTTTCTCATACTGCCCTGATACAGGCCCAATTCCAGCCAGGTGGGGAATAAAAACACCTGTGGAAATCTCATTGCTCCAAGGTCAATTTAGAATTCTGCTCAGGCCTGTTGCATGTAAGTTGCATAGAGGCTGTTTCTGCGGCAGATTTAGAACAATCTGTAGCAACGTCATCCATCAAGACTGCACCGGAGTAAGCCGCAGATTCCAGATTGGATCTCGGATTTATGATTAGCAGACAATCTTGGCCAGAACATTGAAAAAATGACTTTTAAACTTTATCCATGATTATACTCTCTCACACATTCTATCTCTTTCCTGGGAAAAGCCGTGATCGACAGCATCTTGAAAAAGTTGCAAAAGTCAAACAGAGATCTGAGATGGCATTCAGAAAGATAAATAATAAAAATAAATGTTCAGGGTTTAAAAAAACAAACAAGCATTTGTTTATGACCTGCTTCATAATAATATGAGTCATAATCAGCACAAATTTGATTCACTGACCCTCTGACCAGATTTACAGTATATGCCAATGAAGGGATCATAAAATCATTATTCCAGTTCTTTTAATGAGATTTTTAATTAGTTAAAAACATTAATGTGGACATGATGGGATGTTTGTGTATGTACACAAACCATAAGTTTCAATAATCACAAAACAGACACCATCTGCCTACATCATGTCTCTTTGTGAAATGAAAGAGAAACATCATCATATGAGTCTTTTTTGGCTTCAAATGAATACAGAAAGGATTGTCAATACGCTTCTGGAACTACTGGATTACTAAAGCCCTTTATTCTCATTTTTAAAGCCATTTCGGAGATGAATAGAGTACTTCTTGTGCTTTAATGGGAGCAAAACATTTGCTTTTTTTGCAGCCCGTGGCACCTGAATACTTATTATGATGCCGATTGTGCCTTATTGCCAGCAGTAACCTAATTTTTTACTGAATAGGAAGGTTATGACCTCATGGCAACTAAGTACACTTGCTATGTTTCCATTTTGAGCAGATTAGAGCCACACTAGTGCAACTCTTGACCTTAATGCTTGACCTTAAGTTGAACAAAACACATTTGTACACACTGCTCAATGTGTGTAGACACTTGTAAATACTCACAAAAAAAATCATGAAATGAACAACAACAAAAAAAACTGACCTGAAGACCTCAGCTGATCGTATGAATGAGATGATGTTTACAAGATGCAACCTGCCATATTGACAATGGCCATACAAACACAACTCATACAAAAGTTCCAGCTTCAGTTATATACAATAAATAACAGTTGTTTAAGAATTACATTATAAAAACAATGTGGAACATAAACAGGTTTGGTTTCCTACCTGCAATACAGTAGTTTGAGTCAAACACTTACAAAAAAGAACCATGATACAGTCATGGTATCATATAGTATTCAAAAGCCTGTTATTACTATGGTATCATGTCAGTATTATTTTAGTACTATTTATATAATATTATAGAACTTAATATTTTAGTTTTTGGCTTTTAGTTTTATATTTTCCAGTTTCAGTTATGTTTAGGTTCAAGTTAATTTTGTTAGGTGCTTTTGTCATTTTTCTTAATTTAAAAAAGAAAAACAAATCTATTTAGCCTTCATTTGTTTTTATTACAATATTTCTAATTTTAAGCTTTTTTTTATTTTAAATTTTTAAAAAATCAAATATTCATATTGTTGTTTATTTCAATTACCAAAGTATGTATGTATGTATGTATGTATGTATGTATGTATTTATTTATTTCACACTGAAAAACTCTGTCAAAATATCCTCGCTATATTTTGATTAGTTAGTGAATCAACTTCATTTAGTATCTTGGCAAATCTGAGCACTTTTTTTATTTTTTTATTTTTTTTTTTACATTATTGAGATTCTGCAACTCTAGTGAGACACAAATGAGATCTTTTTGTTTCTTTTTTTTCTTTTTTTCAATAGATTAAACTTCAGCAATAAAACAGAATTTTATCCTGTTGTCTAAGAAAGAATTAAAGTATTAAAAACATCTCATCAGTGAATTTTCTTTGACTTTCATTATAATAAGTTTGAGTGGTGATTGTTCGATGACTAAATTTAAAGTAATAAAGGCATTTAATTTGAAGTAATTATTCTTAAACGATAAGCAAACTCATAAGTCTGATAAATTGCAAGGCATATTAAAAAGATGGCTTTCAAATAAAATATTAATGGCTATAATTACTCAAATTATCCTTAGAAGTAATAAAAAAAAGTATGGTATTGATCGTGGTCTTGATAGTATCGATATCAGATTGAAAATAAAACAACGGGAGAAGATTCAACTCAAACTTTGGTGGGAATGTTTTAATTTATGCAGTGACCTAAATTGTCACAGGCGTCGACATTTTACTTTCTCAGCATGACACAATATTAATCAAAACAGCAGAAGATGAGACCTTTTCCTTGTTAAAATAAGTTATAACATAATTAGAAAAAGCTGGTTGGGGGGCGGCTTGGAGAGAGATTACAGACGATTTTATGGAAATGCACACATACACACTGAGAAAAAGAGAGACCTTTAAATACTCTGTTTATCCTCCATCAGTAATTTGGAGGGGAGCTCTCTGTTCCTAATTGAATTGTTCTGTTTCAGAGAAAAATGGCCACGCCTGGGCAAGCTTACACAGTGCTTTTCAGATTGTGTTTGTATATGCAAGCCTGTGGGACTCAATAGTGGAGCTGACCATCTGGAAAAAGAAAAGCTCTTTCAGTGTCGATATGGCTGGAGTTTATGGACTGGCAGGCTGCAAATGAACATTATCTGTGAGCACGTCCCCATCCAGAGGAGGACTTCTAATAGACAATGTGTTTACCAACATCATTCGCTTCAAGCACTCATCTGAAACAAGGACGCACACACTCATACACTCCCACTGACCTTTTTTTGCACCGTTACGCCGATGGAGGTTGGTGGGATTTACAGCCCTTCGCACACATTAAGCTGTTGCGCTAAACAAATTAAGATTTAAATTTAAGGTAATATGCAGTCACATGTAAAATACACACTCAAACGCTTGCCGACCTTCCTGCGCTTGTGTTTTAATGAGGTGATATGATTAATGGATCCTGATATAGACTCTCTCCGTGTTCGCAACACACAGACACACTCGCACTGCGGGCATTGGAACATGGCTACCTCTGCATTCTTCCATGAGCTGAATCCCAATCTTGCTTCAAGTCCATTTTGAATAGACCTCTCGTTATTTATTCAAAATAATTATGACTGTGCATTTCAAGAAGCTGTAACCTGGCAACTGTTATTTCAAGAGGAAAAACATCCAGCGCTAAGAACAAAAGAGAGAGAAAGATGAAGATTATTAGTGGTGCTGGGTAAGGCGAGCATCGCTAACACTCACAGTTAAGGTCAGGGATTTGAATGAATTCTCTAACCTAAGTATTAAACTCGTAACTCTACACTGTTTGTTACAGACTTGATTAACACTTTCAATTGTGTGACTAGTTGAGGAGAGGAGAGCTGTTATTTTCAGAGTGATAAGCTTTATGATTTTCACCTCACAGATGATACAATAGGTGTAAAATAAAGAGATCACAGAACATTCTAAAGTTCAGGGTAAGATTTCTGGCAAAAGCCTTTTATGTTCAACAAAGCTGCATTTAGTTACTCAAAAATACAGTAAAACTGTAATATTGTGAAATTTAATTACTAGATTGAAAATAGCTGTATTCTATTTAACTACATTTTAAAATGTAGTTTATTCTTGTGATGCAAAGCATCATTACTCCAGTCTTAAGTGTCACATTATCCTTCAGAAACTATTCTAATATGCTGATTTGGTGCTCAGGAAACATTTATTTTTATTATCAATGTTGAAAACCATATTTTGTGGAAACTGTGATACTAAGTTTCCAGGATTCTCTAGCATTACCCACAACACCCTAGTATAATTTCTGCAGGTTTTGGATGGACAAACACTGCTCATGTTTTTCAGAAAATGGGTATGATCATTCGATTTCATCTGGAGTTCTCTGTGTAGCCGTTTGGACTCTTTCTGTGGTTCAGTAGTTCAGAGGACAATTAAAGGAAAAGGCAAAGGGACACGTCAGTCACTGTCCTCCCAACAGACACCTCTCGTCCACTCTGACCGGATGGACAGACTAAACCAGGACGACAGAGGCCTCAGGCCTTCTCGCTATTTTTCTCTGTCTGTTCCTTGACTGTCCTTATAGTCACAGTTTCTTGTCACACAGATCGTACATCCTTCAAATCACTCATGTCTCCACATACACTTTAGCTTTTACTCTTCGTCCTTCTTTGTTGCTCTGATATAAACCTCCCATTCCTCAATTTCAAAATGGCATTTTAATCTACAAAATACAAACCTCTTTCTCTCTTCTTTCTCTATAAATGTACACAGGTTGGTACAAACAAAATGCCATACAAAGCAATACTGAGTACGTAACGGCAAAACTGAATAATGATACGGCAAATGTCTGAAACCAACATGAATGCAAAGAAATACATTTCTAAAATGTATTACAATGTATTAATATGTATAATATTTTAAACTAAATTTTTTTGGGCCACATTCTGCCATTTTTATTACACCATTACCATTTCTGGTCTACTATGTCTAGCAGAGACAAACTATATAAATGTTAGAGCTAATCTAGGGTGGGCATTAACATGATGACAACATTAACGAAGACGATAACCAAATGCTTTTTTTCACAGCGTTTTGATATTTGCTCATCATAATTATGGCCATTCAGTGCAAAGGGCTCCAGCATCTGGCTACACTGTGAAAAGGGCAATGAGCTATTCCTTTACACTCGCTGCTGCATTATTACACATTAAAAACTCATGAACCCAGGCCAATATGGCCAAGCACATAAACACATATTGCAGAGATGCATTGCAAGCACTCATACTCGGACACACACACACACACACGCTCAATCGCCACCTGACGTAAACGGCTCCAGCCTCAACCGGAAAGGAATGGGAGCGTTTAAAAGAGATTCAGGGGCCCACTTGGGCAGTAATGTCAGTGACATTATCGAGAAGTCATTTTAAGAGTCCAGCAAGACTGTAGGAACACAGTAAAATATGAGCAATAGGCCTCTTAGGATCATGTAGAGCTGATGTACACATACATCATGCACACACACACATATTATATATATATATATATATATATATATATATATATATATATGCAATATGTGTATGTGTGTGCATGTTGTTATGTACATGTGAATAGTGCTGGGTAGAGTAATTTGTTGCCCAGTGCTAGTAACTGTCAAGGTAGTGACAAAATATTGGTACAGGGTTAAATTGTACCAAAGATTTAGCTTAAAGCCTTAGAGAGAGCATTTCACACATACACACACTATAATTGTAGTTCCATTGACTTCTATTGTTTTAATACTGAGCTAATGGGATTTTCTAAACCTATATTCATTTTTTTATATATTATAATTTAAACATGATTTAATATGTTTGTTAAGCCACTTGGAGTCAGAACTTTAATGAAAAAATTCTATGTGTCTATTTATGCATTCAAATACATTCAACCATTAATATATTACTCATTGTGGCATTTCATAAGAATTAATGTGCTTGACAGTGAGTCACATCTTAATTTTCTCTCTCCTTATATTGCCAGATGACCAAATGTGATTGGGTGACCTTTTATATGGTCCATTTACAAAGCTTAAGTCCTATTCAAGGACCCTTTTTCATTTTCACATTATTCTTGTCCGTTTTGCATCATCTGTTGTAATGTCAAGTCTTTTACTGGTTCTTTCCACTCTATCATTCATTTGACAAACAAGACTTAAGGTCACACTGGCTGGTTTGCTCAATGTGTCATAATTATCATGAATTTGAGATTATTTTGTATGCCCTTTCCTAAATTGAAACCATTAGGCTTTAAGTAAGCTATATTGCAGCACAGCTTTTGACATCAATGCTTTAAATCATTTTAGCAATGTGCAATTTGGACTTTCAGTACATTTCATTCCTGTACTAATTTATATGCCAAACTTCACCTTCTTAATGGATGTCTGGGATAGGATTTGCAAACCCAAGTCAGTCAATCCATCCATCCATCCATCCATCCATCCATCCATCCATATGTCCAACTATTGCTCTCATCTGTTTATCAAACTGTCCATCCATCCATCCATCCATCCATCCATCCATCCATCCATTCATGTATTGAAATGTCCATCTATCCCTCTGTCTATCAAACTCTCCACGTATCCACTGAACTTTCCATTTATCCATCCATCCATCCATTTGTCTATCCATCGAATTGTCCATCTATCTAAATGTCCATCCATCCATCCATCCAACTGTCCATCTACCCATTCATTGAATTGTCAATCCATCCATCGAACTGTCCATCTATCTATCGTCCATCCATCTATCTAATTGTCCATCCATCCATCCATCTACCGAAATGTTCAACTATCACTCTCTCTGTTCATCAAACTGTCCATCCATCCATCTATCCAATTGTCCATCTACCCATTCATTGAATTGTCAATCCATCCATCGAACTGTCCATCTATCTATCGTCCATCTATCTATCTATCTATCTAATTGTCCATCCATCCATCCATCTACCGAAATGTCCAACTATCACTCTCTCTGTTCATCAAACTGTCCATCCATCCATCCATCCATCCATCCATCCATCCATCCATCCATCCATCCATCCATGTATTGAAATGTACATCTATCCCTCTGTCTATCAAACTATCCATCTATCCATTGAACTGTCCATTTATCCATCCATCCAATTGTCCACCTATTCATCCATCTGTCCATCCATCCAACTGTCCACCTATCCATCCATCCATCTATCGTCCATCCATCTAATTGTCCGTCCATCTGCCCGTCCATCGAATTGTAAATCCATCCATCCATCCATCGAATTGTCCATCTATCTATCGTCCATCCATCTATCTAATTGTCCATCTATCCATGCATCCATCCATCCATTATATTATTTGCAGTAGCTTTGTTTTTGAGACTGGACAGGTAAATTGTTATGTTCAGAAAAAGATTTGCTTATTGAACAAACTTAAATAAATCAGTTAAAAACCTGAAACAAATGTCAATTAAAATCAATCCAATAAAAGGCATTTAATGTTATGGCAACACAGTTCACACCATAGTGTCCATTAGCAAGTACTTAGGGATACTAATGGACATATACTTAGAATGCACATGTAATTGCTTCGTAAAACAGCTTGAAATGACCAACTTTGACTGCTATTGCTATAATTAAGTAGATGAACATGTGATATGTGTACCATGGACACTGTGATGCAAAGTGTTTCCATTTTCACTGACCATACCATTATAACAGTTGACAGGCAGTCTCACTGATACTGAAGCAATAGCCAGTGTAGACTACAGCGCTTTGCCCAGGAATCAGCCGTAAACTTTACATAAGCTGCTTTCTCTTTTGTCTCGGAAGTGATTATAGTGTGGTCGTGCAACTCCTGTGGTATAAACAAAGACAGACGATTACAGCGCTAATGCCTTTATGAAAAAGCCAGGCTGGTGTTCTATTGTGTGATTTCCCACTCCACTCAGTTTAAATCTATGAAAACTGAAGAGATTAAGGAGGTAAAGACATATTAATACTTTGATCTTTTACAAGAGTTAATCAAATTCAAAGCAATGAGGAAGAGAAAATATTTTTGTGAGGTTTTCATTGTTGGAGACCACAGATGCACAAGCCAGGTTATGACTTCCTCACCACTTTTTTTTTACTGTTTTCTAAATATTTGATTTTTGGGGGAACTGTCCCCTTAAGAGCATCTCCTCGGCTTTTGGATCAGACAGTCACTTTTAATATGAAAGTGATAATAATAATATCAATGTTTACATGCGACTGAATGTGTGATCAGGTGTACGGCCCTGTTTTTGAGCATACACAGTGTGCACAGCTGGCTTTAAGCCTGGGTTTGGGCTAATCACACCCCTGTTGCTTTTGTCATTACTCCATCAGATAAGATGCTATTCAGCCCCAAACTCCTCTCCCAACTCCACAAATTGTTTTTATTTATTGATTGCCCTCAAAACCTTCTTAATATTGTCTTCGAATTCAACCAGAACCTTCTTCTATCCCTAGACCCCCATGATCAAATCTGCACTGATCCTCCTTATTGCTCACTGATGGTGCCAAAATATCAGAAAGTTGCATTTAAATCCTAAGACGATTTAAATCCTGAGGCAATTTTCCTCCCAAAGATAATCCTGTCAGTTGTTTGAAACAGTTTGCAGAAATGGTGTTATATTTCATTAGGAAACACTACACCTGTCCAAAATGGCATGGGCACAAGCTGCCAGACGGCAAAAAGTAAGTCCATTGTTGCATTTTTAGAAATACAGTGTGATCCAAAAGTCTTAGACCACTAGTAAAAATGCTTGCATTTTTCTATAATTAAATATGGATTTTTTTTTTTTTTAATTGCAAATTATATAGTCAGCATAACAATTTAAGTGAAAAGCTGAATAACAGGAAGACGAAGTGTTTTTTTACATATATTTTTCATGTCAACTCATCACTTTTGTTAGGTTGAGATATATATACACATATACAAATCTCTCTCTCTCTCTCTCTCTCTCTCTCTCTCTCTGTATCAGATTGTGCTGTTAAATGTATTATTCAATTTCTTGATGCACATTATAAGTTATTGATTACCAAAACATACACTACAGAAGGTAAAATAAGACAAGTGTCTGTTTTTCAAAAGGATTCTTTCTATGTTATTTAATGTCAAAACAGAATTCTTGAAAATGCTGTTTTGAAATCTAAAAAGCTTGATTTTATTATAAATTGCCCAAAGGATATAGGACATACAGACTTTGAAATGTTACTTGAACCTTGAGAGCCGCCTTGAACTTTCTCTTCCACAGTAGCAAAACGATTTGATTTTCCAAAAGCACACAAGAAACCTTTGTGCTTTATAGCTTCATTTGCTGAATTCGTTCTCAACAGCCCTGCTGAAAAATCCAGCATAAACCAGCATGAATTCCTTGCTGGTCCAGGCATGATTATGCTGGTTTTTGTTAACTTTCATAAATCATATTTTTTATTGTGTTCTCATGTTTTTATTTTATTTTATTATTATTATTATTATTATTTTGCTATTATTATTTAATTAAAACAACCCAACTGCAGTTTGATTGATGTTAATTTGAAAGCAGAATAAAAACAAAAAAACAAAAAACAAAAACAAAAAACATGATTTTCATCATGAATTTCATGAATTTTTAAGAACAGAGTTATCTGTTTTTGCAAATAAACTCTTCATGCTATTAATCAATGTTATGTTACTAAATAAAAAAGTAAAAATTCAAACCAGTGAAAAGTTTCAAAAGATTTGTGTTCTGTTTCAAAGGATCTGTGCACAAATCAGTTAAAATCGGTTTAAAAGAGCTTGTGTAACTAAAACATTTAGAAAACAAAGAAAACAAAGAAAAATCACAAAAAACAGCATAATCATAAACAGTTTGTTCAATAACAGGGGTGTTCTGAGAAGTCCTATTGCTAATAAAGAGCTCTTGATAATTAAAGTTCAAAATGGAAAATAGTTGTTTTTAAAGACTAATTTGAGAACTCATGTTAAAATCCAGCTGAGAGTCACTAATTCCAAAAAGTATAAATACTGTAGTAAAATAAATGCCATTGCTGTCAGGAGCACAAAATATTGTAGACAATAGTGATAGCATGCACTTTCATCAATTGCTTAAGTAGAATGAATTCAACCAAAGTCAATGGCCAAGTGTCCAAATCATAATGGTGACTTCAAACAGACCATATGAAAGAAATAAAGCCAAAATGGTTTATAATAATTGAACAATGTAATGATGTTTTTGGAGTAGTTTAACCATGTTCTGATGAGATACCATTTTTATTTTTTTTCCTTTTTTTCCTGTTCTTGTTATTCCTCTTATCTTCAGTGATTCTGCTTGTTAACTGCAAGTGTCATCACTAATGGTCAATCTTGTAAAGTGAATAGGCTTTATTTCACTAACTGCAACACTGCTTCGTGGTTACTTTTATTGGATGGATTGGGACCATATGAAAACTGGGCAGTGTTTTACACTGAGGGTTTTGCTGCCATTAAACATGTAACACGTACATGAGTTTGTTGGTCCTCTAGAACACCTGCTTCCCATGCTGGGGACCAGCAAACCAGCATCCAGCTTTCCACACTGGTCCCAGCGTGCAAAACATACCTTAAGCTGGTGAACAGCAATGCTGGATTTTTCAGCAGGGAGATCTTCATTAAGAGTCAAACGACTGTCCACAGGGGTCAGCGGATAATCATCTGTCCTCTTCTAAACCGCCATCTGCATGGAAAAGAAACACGACAGGTTTTAGAAGAAAGTGATTTAAACATGATTGCAATAATTTAAGACATGAGACAAATCTGGCTCCAGAGCACATGCTTCATTTTACAGGAAACTCAAATGGCTTTGTTTCATAGCTCATTTGAAAAAACAGCGAATGAGGCTCGATTGAAACATATTGCCTCAGGAGCTAATTAAAAGAGACGGGCGATGCTGTGTCTTGGTTATTGATGCCTGTTGACAGATGTGGTGGTTTTTCCGTATCACTCACTGGTCTTTCCAGCTCTCTCTTTCTCTTTCCCGGTTTTATAAAGCACACAAATAGCACCTAAGGCAGCGGTTTCCACTTTGGTTACCAAACGAATCTCATTTGCGATAGGTGGAGTGTTGCCTATCGTATCTAGAAGTGCCAGTGAGCTGAAGATGGTATATTAGCATAACAAATAGCCGACATCCCTCCAGATACGACAGCCGCCGATCAGAGCCGAGCGATGTGAACAAGAGCGACGGTTCGTTCATTAAACACGTTCATTTGGCGCCAAGCAATCCCTGAACGCAGGCAAAAGACTGCCGTGTCTGTTTTTAGATCCCTGACCTGTTTCTGAGGAAATAGAGCTGTAATCTGTCAGACAGGAGCTCGGTCTACGCGCAGATTAATTGAATTCTCTTAAATACATGGTAACCCAGTCAGGTCAATTAAATCATTCAGTGTAATCACAAAACTGTTGTTCACTAATAGGAAAAAGTGGGTGTATGTGTGTGTGTGTGTGTGTGTGAGAGAAAGGCATGCTAAGAGGGAGAACGTCCTAATGTGGTTTTTTCGTTTTCACGTGTTGATCATTTCACATCTGTGGTCACTATGAGTCGTCCAAACCAGATGAGGTTGTTGATTATAAAGTCGCTAAGTGCATTTACTTAATGAAGAGGATCTGGAAAGGCACACATCAGTCCATTAGCATCAGCATATGAATTAGTTATTGTCCTTCAACGGGCCTTGATGGAGTTCACCTGTAGAAGGAGCGTGCAGAGGACACAAGACACGTGACATTCGATGTCATGGACCTCCAACTCGATGTAACACGTCTAAAGGCACCTCATTTCATTAGAAAGCAACAGTGGAAGAGAGGTTTGTGCTTTTTAGAGCTTGACAGCTGTAGTCGCTGTAAACAGATGTTGTCCATGAAGATTATTTTGTACTTCACTGACAAAAATAACAGCATACCAGTCTGGAACAGTGTTGTTATTTTTAACTTAAATTATACAAAATTTAATTAGATAAAATGATAAAAAATAAATAAATAAACAACTTGCACAAACTTGCCTCTTCAAATAAATGCATTAAAATTTGAAATGAAGGTATTAAAGTAAAATAAACATAAATTAAAGCTAAATATCAATAATAATAATAATAATAAAACATGACACAACTACTAAAAATGAAACTTAAAATTAAAATGAAAACTGAAAATATAAAATTAAAGCTAACTGAAAAAAAAAAAAAAAAAAATTATATATATATATATATATATATATTACAATATTCTAAAAACACTGCTAAAATAACACTGGTCTGGAGGAAGACAGAACACTGTCCAAAAAAACAAAAACAAAAAAACAAACAAAAAAAAAAAAAACCCCAAAAAAATAAACATTATCTGCCATTATCTGATTGCCAGTGTTAAAATGGTTGAATACTAAAATAATTGATTGATTATTAAGCTGGTACTTAGAAATGAGAGAAAAACAGGAGCCTATATTAAAGTTTTTTGGAACTGTTGTGAAAAAATTATTTTCTGCTTTTTTAACTTCTGATGAATAATGAAAAAAAAAAAACTGAACTTTTTGACTTTTTATAAATATTTTAGAAAAATATCTTAATTTCATTAAAAAATATCTTAATTTGTGTTCTGAAAACAAACAAAGGTCTTACGTGTTTGGAACGACGTGAGGGTGAGTAATGAATTACAGAATTTAAATTTTTGGGTGAACTATCCTTTTAAATGAAAAAAACTCATAACCTACTCTTCTCAAATCCTCCTGGGCTTTGAAAGAGCAGCTAAAATAGTCCTCTGGGAACATGCAACAGTTGTATAAAAGTCACAGCGAAAAGAACAAACTTGACTTTAGTTTATGAGACTAAGCTTATATAGTATTCCAAGCATGTGTTGTCCTTTCCCTCTTCATAAATCCACCTCAAAACTTTCCTCTTTCTCCACCTCCCACTTCCCTCTTTCTCCATCTCTGTTGTCCATTCCTGAAACGTTTTAATCCCTATTGCTCAGGCCTGTCGCACAGACAGTGCAGCATCTTGATATGGAGTGTCCTTCACTGTCACCTATCGTCTCCATTCAAGAGGGACTTCTCATATCACCTGGACCCTTCGGCTGCCAGATTTATTGCCTTGGAGTGGGTTTAGGTGCTTGCGCCTCTCCCTGATGATGTATTCACACTGATACACTGACAATCCAGGCACCTGAGAGCAGAGATGAGCTCCGGCCATCAATAAAGCCCATGAGGATTGGCAGACGGGGTGTTTGGAAGGCTTTTTTTTTTTTTTTTTTTTTGTGGTGAGGAGGAGCCTGAGGGGTAAATTATTATGGTGGGACAAGCTGGGAAAAATGAGCATTATTTAAGAGTGACCTTGAGCTTTTTTGGAGATGCTAGCCAGGGGAAAGTGCACCGAGGATGTGTGTTATAAATTACAGGGTGCAGCAGGAGGTTGTTGGCAACGTTGCAGCAGGTTTCCCGTAACGTATGGCCCGTACAGGCATGCAAATGAACATATTGTGATGTAAAACCAATAGTGTAGGAAATAAATAATGATGATAGGCCAGAATATTTATCGACAGATCGGAATCAAACAGCAGGTCTATGGGGGTAAAACAGTGTGTGAGCATACATGCATGTCTATGGATATGTAAGCTATGAGGTGTGTGTATGTGTGTGTGTAATTATGAGCCAGCTGGTTGAGGGTATGGGGTCTGAATGATGACTGTGACTGTCTATGACAGAAACTCCTTGAGGGACTGGGACTAATGCACTTCCTGCTCAAGATATTTAGCGAAATGAGCACTGTGATCTTCAATATACTGTATTATGTTTAGAGTTGACAAACAGATCAGTTCTCTACATTTGTTTGGAATTTGCTTGCCATCAAACTGTTGAAGCTGGTCAGGCTTGATGTTTTTAGAGTTGTGTTTGGAGATAAAAATGGCTTAAATCAGCTTAAATAGGTTTGTTAGTCTAGGCTTGCCACAAAACTGTTTAAGCTGGTTTAGCTTGAGGGTTTTAAAAGTTTTTTTATTTTTTTATTTTTTAAGTTGGTCTGATCTGATGGTTTTAGAGTGGGTTTTAAGAAAAAACGCTACAAAACAAAACAAAACAAAAAACAAAAACAACCTTAAACCAGCCTAAACTGGTTTGCTGGTCTAGGCTTGCCACAAAACTGTTCAAGCTGGTCTGGTATGATGGGTTTAGAGGGGTTTTGGGAAGAAATAACTGGCTTAAACAAGCCTAAACCAGATTGCTAGTCTAGGCTTGCCCCAAACTGTTCAAGCTGGTCTGGCTTGATGGTTTTAAGGGGTTTTGCTCAACAGCTTTTCTCACTAGACTGGCCAAGCAGGTGTTGAGCTAGTTTTTAGATTGGTTTTAGGATTTAAAAATTGCCTTAAACCAGTCTAAACTAGTTTGCTGGTCTAGGCTCACCACCAAACTGTTCAAGCTGGTCTGGTTTAATGGTTTTAAACTGGCTTTGGGGAGAAATGTATGTTTTATACCAGCCAAAAATAGTTTGCTGGTTTAGGTTTGCCATAAAACTGTTCAAGCTGGTCTGGTATGATGGGTTTAGAGGGGTTTGGGGAGAAATAGCTTGCTTAAACAAGCTTAAATTGGATTGCTAGTCTAGGCTTGCCCCAAACTGTTCAAGCTGGTCTGGTTTGATGGTTTTAGAGGGGGTTTTGCTTAACAGCTTTTCTCACTAGACTGGCCAAGCAGGTGTTGAGATGGTTTTTAGATTGGTTTTAGGATTTAAAAATTGTCTTAAACCAGTCTAAACTAGTTTGCTGGTCAAGGCTTGCCACCAAACTGTTCAAGCTGGTCTAGCTTGATGTTTTAGAGGAGGTTTGCTTTGGCAGTTTTTCCTCACCAGAGTAGTCTGGTCAAGCAGGTGCTAAGCTGGTTTAGTTGATTGGCTGACAAACATGCAAACGTCTTCTAAAACTGCCAAAATTAACTAATCTGATCAGTTTGGTGGCCAATAAATCACCTTAGAGTGGCTGAAGTTGTTTTTTACATTAATGTAATTGAAGTGGCATTGTAGATGATGATTTGAGCCACTGCACAATTCCCCTAAATATGAAATTTGCTGTCTCATAGGTTCAATGAGTATATTCTCAGAAAAGAGAAAACTAGAGTCCTCCTAGGCCTGCTTTAAAGTCCTGTTAAAACTGACTTACACCTAGCTAGCAGGTCAAGTGGTTTGAAGGGAGATCAGCTAGTCTCCCATCTAAACCAGCTAAAAAAAAGCTTAGCTAGGCTACCCAGTTTAGACCAAAAAAGCTTTTTAGACAGGTTTATGATGTTCTGGTCCAGGGGTAGCTAATTTATATGCTTCAAAAACTCTATTCTTTCATAGTCCTACTGAGTATTTTTGTCTACATTGCCAATTAAAAATATATAAAATGTCTTAGAACAAAGTCAGCTTACTTGCTGGTGCAAGATGATAATTCATGGTCCTTAGCTGGTCCTAGCTGGATTAGATAGTCCATAGACATGGTTTTTAACTTGGTAGACCTTGGTTTAGATTCAGTAGATTACATACATCAAATAGCTACAATGTTCTAAACACCAGCTCAACCACCTTATGATCAGGGTTTCCCTGCAGGGCTGCATTCACATAAAAGGGCAGCATAAATCAGTCATTATCTATAAAACAAGCTCATTTGTCTGTGTTATAGATGCATAGCCTTGAATTAGGGGGATGATTGCACATCTTGTGTACACTGCCATATTCGGTGATGTGCTGGTTACTGCTGAAGAGCCTGAGAGACAAACAGCAGTGTGTCAGGCTTTGCCAGCCTCTGCGCCTTTGCGATAACATCCCTCCGTTGTTGTGTTTGAGATGTTTGTCTTGGCACGGTTCATCTGTGTGCCCACATACTGTCTTGGTATGCTAAACGCAAACACACACATAACGTTGTGTCTAATGAAGATTACATTTGATAAATACCAGGCATGTCAAAACCGCTGAAACGGTGATGCATGGTAGAGAGAGATTGGAAAAAAAAAAAAACAACAAAAAAATCTGGGAAGTGCTTCATACTGCTACATCTCTGCTTTTCCTTATCTTGCTAAATTTATTTTTAAATGTATTTTTATTTTATTTTATTTTATTTATTTAATTTTTTTATTTTTTTATTTTTTATTTTATTTATTTTATTTTTATTTTATTTATTTATTTATTTTTTCAATTTAACATGTTAAAGCTGCAGTCTGTAACTTTTTTGCGTGTTCAGAATTTACAAAATTTATATAATAAGCGTTTGGCTTATCCTGAATCACTACGGTACACCTATAATAAGTTTTTATATTCAGACTGATTCTGGTAGGAATTCCTGAGGAGTAGCCCAGTATCTTTGTGACTTGTCATAGACATAAACAGAGAGAAGTAGTTCTGGTTATAATGTTTGTCTGCAAGAAGCATGCAGTTCTGTTTATTAACCACTACAGCACCAAAAATTACGGACTGCAGCTTTAAAATTATTTAACGCAATTAACGCAGCATCCTCTTTTTTCCTGCGTTACAGTAGCCTACTGTATATCAAGCATGAGTAGATGCAAAAGAGAAGTTAATTCGGAAATGCCAGTAGTGCACAGAGTTCTCTTTCGTGCCTAAACTGACAAAAACACAGTTTTATATTTGAGCCCCTGCCCCCGAGGAACTCTCTGCTCCCTGATTCACTCCATGTTTACTGATGAGAGAAACCCCAGTCTGAGCAATCATGGAGTGAAAGACAAGACTCCCAAATCTGATCTTGACCAATTAGTTGATCAATTGTTATAAAAAGTGTCTTTTCTTTAATGAAACAGGATCTTGAAACATTTGAGTTGTAAAAGGTTTTTCTTTTGAAGACATAACTGCCCAGCAGGGACAAAACAGGCACACAACGTCATAAGACGCTGATATTTGGTTAAATTTTGGTTGCGACGTCGGGTGACCAAAATTCAACATAAATTCAACGTCTAATGTCAATGTTAAATTGACGTCCAATACCGACGTCAGCTGACGTTGAGATTTTGTTGTTTTTAGGTTGTGCAACCAAAACCCAATGTTAAGTCAACGTCAAATTGACGTCAGATATTGACGTCAGATATTGACGTCAACCCGATTTTCATTTTCAATCAAAATGCAACGTCTGTCCGACGTCATGTCCAACGTCAACCTGACGTTACATAGACGTCTGGTGCCTGCTGGGTGAAATAATAGTTTCAAAAACTTGTGTACAATCTTCTCTTCAGTCGTCTCTGAATCCATTCTAAATTTTTGCTCCTGAATTTCCCGTAAAAGCAGGAACCAGCACTGAGCAGGACGGGCACAAATTGATCGATCAATGCTGAGAAGAAGGAAACAATAATTGGCCCTGACACTTATATTACAGTGTCTTTGTTCCCTTCCAAACCTCATTCTTTCCCTTTGTCATCTCTGTCTCTGTCACTACCTACTTCCATCCTCCCATGTTATCTTTTCTTGTCCATTCCTCTATGATAACTACATGTCCTTCCCATCTCTTGCTCTGGCTGTTGTGATCAATAGAGGTCATTGTGAGCAAGTGTGCAAGACTGATTGAAATGCCTAGCATATCAATGTGTGGGTGGAACAGATGTGTTGACCCACAACCTGCCCTCGCTCCCGTTTTCATAAAACTTTTTGTTAAAATGAGCCAATTTGTTCATACAGTCATGATGAAAAAGGAATTGGTTCTGCCCCAGGGCCAAACTCTGAATGGCAAACAAAGGCCGCACAGTTCAGTCATAAACCGTCTGACGTTTGTGATCATCGCTTCTGGATTATTCATTTAGCTGCCCTTGCTTCTGATCGCAGAAGGACAGTGTAATATATTCAGCCTCATTCACGGCATGTAATAAAATAACATAAAACGTGGTTGTAGTGGTGACGCTTTTTAGGAGTGTGTCGGTGAAAGTGTGGGTATCCCAGGGGAAACTTTTATTGCTCTGAGGTTGGGATTTCATGGAGTTCTCAGTCAGTGTTCATTTATGTATCAACTTTATTGGAGATGGTTCTCTTAAAATACCTTACGGAAAAAAAAAGGTAGACTCAGAACGAGTCAATTGTTGAAATATAAATTGATGTAAACAGCTTGGTTCAGATAATTTCATTGTGGAAAAATTTGATGGGAACTGTTTGAATTCATATTAAAACATGTTGACCTTTATTTTCAGACCTTGGATCTTGGCAAATTGGAGACTTTGTCGATATATTTCTGGAACTCTATAGGAGACACATGTGAGATTACTGGAGAAAAGAAAGAAAGAAAGAAAGAAAGAAAGAAAGAAAGAAAGAAAACACAGGAAACAAGATGGAATAGTTAAAAGAATAGTTCATACATAGTGAAAATTCTGTCATCATTTACTCACTAATGTCAGTCCATAAGAGTGTATGACCTCCTTTTTGAACCATAGCCCACTAAAGAGTGAGTCAATTCATGAATGAATCATTCAACGAGTTTTGTAAATGGGATCTGTTTCAATACAGTGTTGTTATTGCTAACTAAAACTATTAAAAAATTTTTCTGGTAATTGAAATAAAGAAAAAAAAAATTAAATGAAAAACTTAAATTAGAAATGTTGACTTAGCAATTAACTGAAATAAGTTGAAGTATTCATTTAATAAAACTATAATAAAAAATAATTAGTTATATTGAAAATACTGTAAACAAAAACAACAAAATTACTGCGCTAAAATTAAAATAAAATGAATATATAAAACTCAAAGCTAATTAAAAGTATTAATAAAAGACTATAACAGTATATAATAATACTAAACTGTTTCATTTAACAGACTCAAGTTAGAATCTCAGTCACAAAATTAAACAATAACTGCTTCTCTCATGAATGTCAAGGGGAGCAAGAGCAGATATCAATATTTTCAGTCAATAATGACTTTGATTTGTTCATTACAGCAAAAAATGATATGGACCAGCTGTGGACTGTTTTTTTTTTTTTTTTCATTGTGGAGGTTGAAAGCCCTCAACCACATTCATTTCACTGAAATGAAAATAAACAACAGAGATATTAGAGAGATCTTATTTGCTATTTGTCTTTCCTATGGGATATTATGTCCTCTGTTAATGAACATTTGACTAAAGTCATTTTCACGCTCGCTGTTGATGCAGCTGTGTTGCGCCACTCTCTATAATAATTATGACACGATAAGCTTTAAGAAGATTAGCATAAACTCCTTAATGTAATTATCTTTAGTAATGCTATTTACCGAGTTCACGTGCAGTTTGATTTGACATATCCTAGAGAGGAGCGTTTTTTAAGCATATCAAGGCTTCTGTCCACCGTTTGGCCATTTGAAATGAGTTTTCATTTCTCCTCATGAATACTCAGAGACGTAACCGGATTGACGGCCGTTCTGTAGTTCCATTTTGAGTGGCTTGTGATATTTGATGGAGTGGATGTGACAGGTGGTAGGGAGCTCTGGATGACAGCTGCCGCTCTGAAGGGAGTCTCTTACACAGATCAGAGAGTGTGCGAGCATGTCCGAGATTCTCTGTGTTAGTCAGCAGGACACAATCAAAGGGTCTGGTCACCATCCGTGTGTTGTTTAACACACACATACACACCTGCCAACCTGCCAAATAAATGAAACATTTTAGATGTGTGTGCTGAATTGCACTTTCATGCGTAGCCACTTTAATCGACCCCATTTTCAAAGGACTCGATATGTGTGATTTTTTGTGTGTTTATTTTTCAATATAAAATCAAAATTTACTTTCTAAATTTACTTTCTCCTGTTTTACTGTGCAAAAACATTCATCAAAATGTAATAGCTTGCTCCACGTCTGAAAACCTTTTTAGCTGACATTACATCGGTTAATGTTAACCAGTAGCCAAATAGCTAATTATGCATTGTTTTAGGCTGCTGTTATAGGTAATGCAGCCCTAGTGAAATCTTGCCAGTAATTATTACAGTAATTTAATGCTGGCTAATGTTCCTGTAATAAAGTTTAAAGCAATAAACATTACCATTGGGACACATTGAGACACTCTCAAGGGTGAACGTAACCTTCAGCTTTCTTAAAAGTGGGTGCCGGTGTTGTTTCTCTAGGGCTTCAACTACTTTCTGGTTTCAAAAGCCCAGTTTTCACAATCAAATTAATTCCAGATGAATAAAGCTGAGTCTCACTGCACATATTTTTTTTCTTGTTAAATGCCCTGTTTTACTTAGAGTCACATTATGCAAGAAAAAGTTTATAGTAAGGCAAAATGAGTTAATCAAACATGCCCTCTTAAAATTTCCATGTTCGTTCTTACAAGAAGCATTGGTAATTCTGAATCATTTGATTAATTTGGATGATACACAATAGTATTTTGCTGCTTAAAAAAAAGTATTTATTATAAATCAAATTTATTTTAAATGAAATATGTTAATATGTGACAAGCCGGGCTTGCTTATTTATTTTTAATAACAGAAAACCTAAAAGTTATATTTTTGGCAAATGTAAAGACCCTTTCACACCAAGAGTGAAATTAATAAGCCTCAGGCTGAAGAAAATGCCTCTGCACTTACTCCCAATTTCTCTCAAAATGGGGACAGGAAAGGTGTCAGTGAATAAATAGGAAAACAAAGTAACTTGCCTTACTTATTTGAAAAAAAAAAAAAAAAAAAAAAAAATGAAAAACATTTTCTTGTTAATTTAAAAATAATGTGTTACTTTACTAGTTACTTGAAAAAAGTAATCAGATTACGTAACTTGCATTACTTGTAATGTGTTACCCCCAACACACACACACACACACACACACACACACACACACACATACATATACATACATACATATATATATATATATATATATATATATATATATATATATGAACAGCTTGTAACTTCACTAGCTAGTTCTAACACACTGGAAGCAATAAAACATTGGTGTGTTTCTGCATATTTATTTTCATATTAATGGCTCTTTAAATTTGCTGACACATTCTCAGAGCTTGGCTGAATTTTATTTATTTTTTGTGTGGTAGACTCTGAATGAAGAAAATCTCCTCCAATCGGCTCTCAGATCCTGCTGTTCTAATTGAAAATAAATTGATCTCTGGGGAGCTATGTGCAAATTTGATGGGCTGGAAAGTCCAGCTACCAACATCACGGATGTTTAATCTTGTCAAGTCCTAGATCGGCAACAAGATTAATTAACCTAATTATAGCTGAGTAAAAGCATACGAGAGCACCCACCGCTCATCGTTCTGTCCTGAATATCAAACATGATTGTTCCCACTGATTTTAGATATAACGGTCTGGTACGCTGTTCTGGGCTTTTTCCACCTACTCTTTGTTGTTATGCCCATGAAAACTGTTGGACTACTGTGAACAGCACAAGTTAAGGTGTTAGATGTAGTTGGAGAACACATGTCCATGTCATTAATTAATAAAGACACATATGTGATAGATATCTTTCTCTCTCCATGCATCCAATTCTTTCCCAGATATTTCCCATGATATTTTAAGAGTTGTCACTAAATGCAAATTCATGTTTTCAAGTTTGAAGCTCAAACACTTACTTCAAGTTGAAACAACATTTTTTTTTTTCTTCAGTGTAGGAAAGCAACTCATGTAAAGCAAGTTAATAAATTTGATTATGAAAAAAAAAACAAAAAAAAAAACTTTTGAATAACAAAAGGAGGTCAAAAGTACTGAGTGAAAACTAGAAAAACTATCCCTAGAAATTTGAAAAAAAAAAAATAAATAAAAAAAAATAAAAAAAAATAATGGCCATTCAGTTCGACTGCCAGATATTTGAGCCAATCAGCCGAGACATAATTTTGACTTTTTTTTTTTTGAGCAAGACTTCAGTTCAAGTGCATGCTTGCCAAAAGGCGCATCTGTAATTGAGGTTAGGATCCTTTCATTTGTGCTTGTTGATTGAATCTACACTGTGTAAAAAATAAAGGATGAATGAATGAGGAATTACTCACAGTGTGAAAGAATAAGAGATAGAAAGACCCACCTATGTCTTTGCCTGCAAGCTCAGAGCCCTGTGCTATAACACAACTTTAACTTTCTGTAGTCAAAGCTTCCAGAGATTTTCCTACAGTGAGTAATCTGCAGCCAAAACTTCTTTTATCCTTTCGCTGCTACATTACAATATTAAATTATTCAACAACTTGTTTAGCTCCCCCATAATTTCTAACCTCCTCCACCTCTCTCTCTTATGCTCTTTCCAGAAAGACACCTATGTGCGTATACATTGGCTTTCTTTATAGGTTTCTTCATATGACCAGTATAATCCGCTTAACCTACACTACATGGGCCTGTCTGCTTCAATAATAGTCCAATAAATGAGTTTTGCATTATGAGAGCGGATTCCACAGCGATATTGGACTTGAGGAGCAAAATAGCTATTAAACAGCTAAATAGTGCTGAGCACAAAAGAGCATCAAGGTTGTTTGACAGCTCGCGCCACTTGTGTTTTGCAGCGATTGGAATTTACACATACAAGATACTACGAAGCATCAATATTGCATTAACGCTGAGAGATTTGAACACAACACTTTGGGCCTTGAGGAAGGAGACCCATTCATACAATACACTTCTCAGTTCTCCTGTGAGTGACTGTATACGTCAGTGCATGTCCATTTGTGTTACGGATTTCAATTATATCTTGAATCATGTGGCTTGTTTATTTCACACTACCTTTTATCAAGCCTTAACAACCATATAGAAAAGTAGCATAAAGTTCTGCAGTCAAACACAAATTTCCTTCAGGAAGTATAAAAATGCAGTTCCTCCTTTTATAACTGGACAGGCTGATTTTCTTAGAGCTCATCTGCCATTCAAATTGGTGATTTCCACCATGTGGTCGCCAGCAGTCTACAAACAAAACCTTCAATTACAGTCAAAACGTCTCATGTTGTCCTGCTCGTCTTTAAGTCATTAGCAAGCCCCAGTTTTATGACAATGCAGTTCAGCAACAGTTCTCCTCATGTAGTTTGAGAAAGTGAGATGAAAGCCTTTTATCTGAGCATGCACACAATGAGGTGATTGTTCTCTAGATATGAGCTATTACCTATTCGTTGTGCAGAGGTTTTTGTTGTTATTGAAAAGGTTTTTTTTGTTCTGTTTCATCTGAAAATATGAATATAACAGATGAGGCCAACGTTGCATCATCTCGGACGTCCTTACACACATACACACACAGACTGGAATAAATAATTCAATATTTGTCTTGAGGTTTATCCAGTTTTTCCATTTCAAGATTAATCAGTGTATGTTTGTGGTGTCAAGTGGTTGCAAAACTATAATGCACACAGAAATAAGGATATTCTATGGTTTATTACAGCTCACATGCTGCAGTATACCGGAAAAATGACAACATATAAAGAAATGTGGAAGTCGTAAAGTGGAACGCGCAAAACAGTATATTTCACCAGAGTAAAACCTAGAGCCAAACTGGTTATCGTCACTTACTTCATCTTCTCATTCTCCTACATGATCACCATTGTGGCTCTAATAGCTGTACCGCATTCGCATGAATTTGCTTTGACAAACTGTGTGACTGGGGTGTAGATAGGTTAAATGACTTGCCATGGGGGCTGAGGAGGAAACCATCACTTCACTGCGGTAATGAAGGTAAAAGATGGTATATCCTGCCACCTTAAGGGCCAAGACATTAGTTCCCACTTGCTCCAGCTTTACAGACACACACTAAGTAACTGATAGCCCCGAGAACCTTGGCCGCATTACCATAAAGCTTTCATAAAAAGGCAGAATATTAGTGTTTGGTTATGAAATTCAAATGAGCCAATGCAATATAGATGGCAGATATTGATAATATGAGATAATTGACCAGCGCTGGATATCAGGGGAATAAGCTGAGATTTATATTGAAGCTCAGTAAATTATGCATCCGTGCTCAAAATGAGAGGGCATGACAGATGAGTTTGGAGAGGAAGGTCTGTGCTGGAGTTCAGCTTGTGCTGCATAATTTTTCTTTCATTAAAAAAAAAAAAAAAAAAAAAAAATACATAAAGAAATAAACAGCACTTTTGAGAAATATGTATATAAAAGTAATGATGTACACTCACGTGCAATAAAGTTTCCAGTCATATTTTTGATCTAAAAATGCTGTTTTATTTGACCTGGAGCAGGCTGCCTTACGGGAGCCGCCATATTGAGATCACATGATCTGATCACATGATTATGTTCTGTTTATCAGACACTTTTGCTTGTGCACTAAATGAATTATGACTAACTGTGAATAGGACTTTTTCAAACACATCACTAGAACTGTTGCATCGTTCCTTTAAAAATCTGATTACATGATTGCTATTATTTCAGTTTTTTCACAGAATGAAGTTGGAATATGTAAACCTTAAAAAAATAAAAAATAAATAAATAAATAAATAAAACTTCATTATTCATATACTTCATAATTACTTTTATTTATTTTTTTAAAAAAAGCCTCACTGCATTTAACTATGCATTGAGAGATAGTTATATACATTATAAAACCATGTGAATTTAAATACAAAAGTATCATTTTTATACCATAATATAATTAGCCTTTGTAATGAATTATATTTCAACAATTTTCCATATAAAAACATACATATATATATATATATATATATATATATATATATATATATATATATATATATATATATATATATATATATATATATTTTACCATAGGAGGTAATAATGCAACTTAAGATGTGACAATGGAAAACTTCATTTACATAAAAACAGTTATAAGCATTTATGATAATTTAATTATGGTACTGAGCATTTAGCACCAGATTAAACTGGATTGCAGGAGATTAGTGAATACAGGTTTTTGTACTGAAATGAAAAGTGTTCTGTAAATTCGCTTTTCAAGGTTCATAAATCAATTGTGTTTCATTCTTAATGTTCTATGCATCCTTGTGCTATAATTGCCAAAGCTAATAATGAATTGATCCAGAAAGGGAGACTTAGCATAATGGCTAAATTAATAATTCATATGCACAGACTGTTGGAAATAGAGATCAGTGCCTGCTGAGAGAGTTTGTCCAGATTCAAAGCTTTAGCAAAACTCCACTCAAATAGACTTCAGCAGGCCCATTTATTTAATATCAGTTCTGCCGGTAGGAAATTTACATTCCACCAGCAAAATTATAGGTTCCATAGTCCAGTCTTGGGGTGAATAAAACCAAATTCAGTTCACTGTTGCCTGGAAGTTATGGGCTGTAGTGCAAAGCCAGTGTGGTGTTATCTCTACACTGATTGGCCAACAGATCTTGAGCAAACATTTCATTATAGGAGCTGCTTTCATTCATTCATCTGATAACATAAAGGAAAAAAAAAAAAAAAAAAAAAAACTTTTAAAAGATCACAAATGAGATCAATTATTTATCCTCAATAGCAATGAGATCAAATTGAGATCAAATCGAGAGCACATGGAGACAAGAATCTTGTCCAATTATGTCTCCTGAAAGAGAAAAGACCCAGTAATCTCACATATATCTAGCTTTTCACATTAATTTCCACTTTATAGCTCTATATTCTTAGAGTTTATTAATAATTTTCTCATTTAGATCTACTGTATTTTTATCTATCCTATCTAAATTTAGAGAGAAACATTTGATACGTCAATGAAACACAACCAAGAACTCAAGAAAATTCTGAAATTCTCTCATGTCATTTCAAACCTGCATGACTCACTTTCTTCTGTGGAACATAAAACATGATATTTTGATTTTTTTTTTTTTTTCTTTCGTTCATTCAGCGAAAGTCAGTGGGGTCTAGTGTTAAATTATCCACTTTTTTGTTCCACAGATGAAAGTCATACAGGTTTAGAATGACAGAGTAAAAATGGCATAACTTATTATTATTATTGGGTGAACTATCCCTTTACATACCATTAAGACCTCTAACTATAAGAGCAACATGTTAGCAATAACATTTCCCTCTGGAAATCAATCTCTGGTGGTTCTTAGTCTTCAAAGACAACGGCCATTTCAGCATCCTCTATCACTCCCCGGTCGTGTCAATTCTGGGTGTCAAACTACAAATGCGTTTCTCTTATTCCGAACTCCCAGGAAGCTCACACAATCCTACGCGGCCTTCAGGGCAAGCTGAACGAGGAGAGAAAAAGACGACAGAAAGAGGAAAGAACATAAATGAGGAAGAGAGAGATGAATAGAAGTCCAGACAATGGGCCGCCCTGCAGTGCTCCTCTCTCTCACATCCAGTCAGGAGGGGCATTGCAATATCAAACAGGTCGATATTAAGATAAATGAAGGAATCTAATTATTTACACAGGAAAACCATCGGAGAGCCATTTAAACACAGAGAGCCGTCCCGTATTCACCATTATTTGAAAATGTTCAATCGTCTTCGGTGACATAATTTTCTAAGAAGCTGAAATTGAAGGTGACTCACTCAATTGATGCTTAAATAAGATCTTTTGTAGTAATAAACATGGAGAAGAATTGAGTGTCCTTTCTCATTTGAACATTTTCCCCTCGCCATCTTTGTCAAAGAGGGCGCCTGCTGTTGACTTAATGGGTGCTGATTTTATTCTTTTACGACTTTAATAACAAGGCAGAATGGCAATTAACTGGATTGCAGTTTCAGTACTAAAGGGCTTATATTAAACTTCAATACGGACAGTTCAGAGGTGGAGGCAGGCCTTGAGGCTGGGCCTTGAATTTAATTGCTCATGTATTTGTGATCAGGTTGCCTTCAGGGAAGATACGGACACGGATCTATCTGGAAGATTCTGCAGTTGCCCTTGAACACTGACAGAGATATTCAACAGCAAAATCTCTTTTTCCATCCCTTTTGATCACTGGAGGTGCACAGATAGATTCAGCTTTGAAGGATTTCTCTACATATGTGAAAAAATATTTATGCAAATTTACTCTCAAGCTTAACTTTTGTTTGCTTTCTTTCACCTATATGTGTGATTCTGTATTAATGATGTAGGATTTATTTTACCGTTTATATATTCACCCTCTGTCAAACTGATATGAGCCATTATTTATAGTGTCTTCTTTAAACATAATGTTAATATAAATCAAAATAAATCTGAAAACATACACTGTAAGAAAAATGACTCAAAGTCAACATAGCACTCGCTTTCTTATTAAAAACTCCTGATTTTACTGTGCATGATTTATTTAAAATAACTTTAGTTTTCCAAGAGTCAAATAGCTGTTTAAGGTTCGTTTTATTTTCTGAAATCTCGTCAATAGTAAACAGTGAAATAGTGACATATTTTAAAGATCTCATATCTTCCCCTTTAAATTATTTTTATATTCTTAATCATGAAATATCTATTAATTTACAGATTATATACCACATTAGACCATCAAAGCTAAAAATGCTAAAATAAATTATTTAAATTAATATTTAAAAATATCTAAAAATATAAATATCTAAAAATATAAATATCTAAAAATATAAATATTAATATTTAAAAAACAATTTGGATCAGGAAGAGGAAGAAAGAGAGTATCTGTCTCACATTTAGATATAGCATCATTCCACTTTTCATTATCCAACCAATTCCCAATGCAAATCAAAGCTCTCTCACACATTTTATCTTGTTGAACATCCTGTTGCACTCAGAAATATGTCTCATGTTGACTTGAAGCTCTCACTTAAAGTAGATGCCAAAATCCACAGCTGTAGCATCATCATTTCAATTTAATTAGATACTCCCCAAGTCGATTCTCGTCATTTTACCCCCAGATGATAGTAGATGCATGTTTTGCACAGTTTGATGGCTCCTATTAGACCATCCCAGACATACAACACTACTTAATATTATAGCTTTTTACAGCTTAATTAAAATTGCAATAAAAATATAAATTTCTTTTTTTTCTGTATTTTAATAGTATCATAATTACCAAGACTCTTTTTCACTTTAAAGAGATGCTACAGCAGTACTTACACTCCACAAGGCTGAGGGAAATTCTTTTTTTTTTTTTTTTTTTTTTTATACCACATAATACATAAATCTGGATGTGTTTGTGTGAGAGAGAGGAAAGCAGCAGCAGCAATTATAGCCACGGATATAACTGTACTAACCGTAGGTACAGAGAGCTGGCTGCTGGGTTTGCTTAAGGCCTGCAGTCTGTAGTCACGTCAGCACATAATGATGAGGGCGTGCATGACCCGAGTAAATGGCAAAATATACTCTATACCAGTCAAAAAGAGCCCCCTAGAAATGGTGTAATAATGATTATCATGAGGTGACCAGACGTCCCATTTGTTTTGTTTTTTGTTTTTTTGGGATATAACTGTACTGTATTTGACGCCCTTTTTCAAATGTCCTGACTTACTTGACATTTTTCTAGTACTTTAGAACTAGATCTAAAATATAGATTTTCACGAAATATCCACAAAAGACTGTAAGCAATTTTAAATTTTAAACAAATATGACAGAAAACGTGGACTGAAGCTTACATATACATTTCAATACTGAAGCATTAAATGTATTTATTAAGCAAATCGCTTTTATAGAAATTGGCAAACAAGGGAGGAAATAATATTAGCAATGCCACAAAATTAAATATTAACCACAAATGCAGTTATAGCTATATTTTATTTTACTATTGCATGATTACATGTCTGTCTCTCAAATGCACATGGAGCCCAATACTGAAATACATCCCAGCATATTTGCTTACACACGAAATAGCACATCGGATAATCACTTAATCAAATTTATTCATTAAAAAGGAAATTTATCATTTTCTACCCCGTTTTTCCAGCGATCTACTGGAACAAACCTCAGAGTAATTATGTGATGGTGCAGTTGGGCCTTTTGTGAAGATGCATTACAGATGCATAGAATATCAACTGCACCATTGAAACTCACTAAACATTGATTACAGCTTTAATTCGCATGCCTCTCCAATGATTCATGAAATTGTCACGCCCAAAGTGGAATTGATTACCCACAGTACACTGCTGTTAGGAAAAATACCCTTGACCATAGCTGACCGACAACAGGCTCTCATTGAAAATGATGTACCTGTAATGTATCTCAATGAGCATGTGAATCATTGAATCAGAAAGGTAAATTATTACACAGGCATCACATAATGGCCCAAACGCATTTGGCCCCTGGAGCACCATGCCAGTCCAATTCAGTATTCAATGCATTACTTCATATTAATACATGCTCTGTTGTTCAGTGCTCAGGCCTCCCAGGTGAGACTCGCTCGTAGTAAACAAATGAACAGGATATTGTGAAAAAGCAATAGCATTTGAATTAAAGTAATAATGTTTACTGGCACCGGCTGCATGTCAGTGAAAGGGTTTTACCGTTAAAAGCTTATCTAAGCTCAAGTGGACCTCAAAAAAAGAGGGCTTCTATATAAAAATATACTCAACATACACTGCATGAAATCTCTTCAGCGTCAAATAAATGCATCTATGACATCAGCTCAGAAAATCATATTGATTGGCGATTAAATGGCACACTCTGAGATGAAGTACAGCAGTCAATCTAGTCTGTGCAGCAGTCAATCCATAAAGTTCTATCTTGTGCGGTACATTTTCGCTGATTGAATTAGTTGGGGATTCACTGTGACCTTGAGTCTTTGTGAAAAGCTTCATGTTGAATGTGTGTGTCCTTGTAAAAATGTAATGCTCCAGGAAAACAGCTGTAGAAAACTGATGAACATCGCTCCTAATTGTTACAAATGAAACATGTTTGCTGCAAATTAAGTTTGAGTGTATGTGTAATACAGCTATTGTCAGATAAAGTGAGAATTATTTGCTGCAAAAGTGTCTGAGTAACCATGGAAGTCCTGAAGGAAGAACAGAAGGAATTGTGGAAAGAATGGCGTAGAAGTGTAGAAGGAAGGAAATGCAGAAGAAGAAATGAAGAAAGGAAATGCATAAGTAACTGTGTAAGGAAAAAGAGAAGAAAGGAAGGAAAGAAGGAAGGAAGGAAGGAAGGAAGTGATGAAGAGCAGAAGGACATAAATCACATAAGAAAGTGTAGAAATAAGGGTGGATAGAAGGAAGGAAGCACAGAAGGACAGAAATCACATAAGAAAGTGCAGAATGAAGGGTGGAAGGAAGGAAGGAAGGAAGGAAGGAAGGAAGGAAGGAAGGAAGGAAGGAATGAACGAAGGAAGGAAGGAAGGAAGGAAGGAAGTGATGCAGAGCAGAAGGACAGAAATCACATAAGAAAGTGTAGAATGAAGGGTGGAAGGAAGGAAGGAAGGAAGGAAGGAAGGAAGGAAGGAAGGAAGTGATGCAGAGCAGAAGGACAGAAATCACATAAGAAAGTGTAGAAAGAAGGGTGGAAGGAAGGAAGGAAATAAGGAAGGAAGGATGTGATGAAGAACAGAAGGACAGCAATCACATAAAGTGTAGAATGAAGATTGGAAGGAAGGAAGGAAGGAAGGAAGGAAGGAAGGAAGGAAGGAAGGAAGGAAGTGATGATGAGCAGAAGGACAGAAATCACAAAAAAGTGCAGAAAGAAGGGTGGAAGAAAGGAAGGAAGGGAGGAAGGAGGAAAGGAAGGAATGGAGCACAGAAGGAAGAAAGTGTTGAAGGAAGGAAGGGAAGAGAGCAGAATGAAATGTCAAAGGAAGTATGGATGACAGGAGGAAGAGCAGAAGGAGGAAGAAATTATAAGGAAGGAAGTGCTGAAGGAATAAATGATGGAAGAAAATGCAGAAACGTGTAAGGAAGGAAGGAAGGAAGGAAGGAAGGAAGGAAGGAAGGAAGGGTGGGTAGAAAAAGCAGAAGGAAATGTGAAACGAAGTATGGATGAGGGAAGACAGAAGGAAGTGAAGTGCAGAGTGCAGAGTAATGGAAGAGTAGAAGGAAGAAATGACAGAAGGAAGCATACAAGGAAGGAAGTGTAGCAGGAAAGAATAATGGAAGGAAGTTCAGACATGTGGAAGGAAGGAAAAACAGAATAAAGAGCAGAATAAAGTGTGAAAGGAAGTATGGATGATTAAAGTCAGTGCAGAAACACGTGTGAAATGAAGGAAGGACAGAAAAAGAGCAGAAGAAAGTATGAAAGGAAGTATGGACAATAAAAGGCAGGGCAGAAAGAAGGAAAGGTAGAAAAGAGGAAAAGAAAAAGCAGAAAGAGGGGAAAAGGGGAGGGAATTAAAAAGGGCAGGAAAAAGAGCAGAAGAAAATGTGAAAGGAAGTATGGATGACACAAGGCAGTGTAATAAGAAGGAAGTGAGGAAGGAAGTACGAATGGAAGAGCATGCGGAAGAAGGGAAAGGCGGAAGGAAGTGTAGAAGGAAGATATGCAGAAGTAAGTGTGGAAGGATGGGTAGAAGAAGAAGGAGAAGGAAATGTGAAAGGAAGTATGGAAGACGGAAGGCAACACAGAAAGATGTGTAAATGAAAGCGGAAGAAGGGAACAAAGGAAGTGTAGTGTGGAAAGGGCTGAAAAAGAGGAGAAGAAATTGAGAAAGGAAGAGCAGAAGCACATAAAGTGACAGTAAACGTGTACACTGTTACAAGAAAAATATATATATTTTAATATAACTTCTGTTCTTTTACACTTTCTATCAATCAATCAATCAATCAATCAATCAATCAATCAATCCATCCATCCATCCATCCATCCATCCATCCATCCATCCCAGGAATAATTTAAAAAATATATTAAACTAGAAAACAGATACTTTAAATTGTAATACCATTTCACAATATTACTTATTTTACTGTATTTTTGATCAAACAAATGCAGCCTCAGGATAAGAGTTTTATTTTAAGAGATTAAGAGTTTGGGTAGGACTATACAAATCCTGTCTTGATCAACTGCTTTCAGTTATTTAAGTTAAACTGCTAATACATTTTAAAACTACATTCTGATTTAATAATTTCTTTATGTTTGTCACTGCATCAGAAAAAGTACATATCTTCAGCTGTGAGACTTATTTGATTCAGTTTCTTATCAATAAAACTCATCTAGTCAGGCAGACATACTGTCAAATTTATGACAGATCCAGTTAGCATTAAGCAGAGATAACATTAAATCAAAATTTTCTTTGGCCCACACATGCAAGGTTTATGTAGGCAGTTCCTCATAGTGCTGAAAGAGCTTTCCTTCCCGTCACTTCTCAGAGATTTCAGTTTTTTTGCTTAGATTCATAATTTATAATTTGCTAAGGAAGCCAAATTTTAATTAGCATCCTCGGTACGTGGTTTGAAATCCCAGGCACTGGAAACAATTGCTGTCATAAATCCATGCTACTTTAATTATAAATATAAGTTGTTGTTGTTTTTTTTAATAAATGTGATATTTTAATTATTTTATAAGAGAAACATAAAAATGCTTTAAATGCAACAATCACAAACAGTAACAGTTTTTTACCATTCAGAAGTTTGTAATTGGTAAGATTTTTAATGTTTTTGAGAGAAGAGCTCAACAAGTCTGCATTTATTTGATCAAAAAATACAGTAATATTGTCAAATATTACTACAATTTCAAATAACTATTTTTTATTTTAATATGTTTTAAAATATTATTTATTCCTGTGATGACAAAACTGAATCTTCAGCATCATTACTCCAGTCTTCAGTGTCACATCCTCCAGAAATCATTCTAATATGCTCAAAAACATTTATTTTTATTATCAGTGTTGAAAATAGCTGTGCAGCTTAATATTTTTTAATAAACCATGATATTTTAAGGACTTTTCATGAATAGAAAGTTTGAAAAAACATACACAAACATATGAAATAAAAATCTTTTGTAACCTTTTACATATCTTTACTGTCACATATGATTTGTCCATGATTAATAAAAGTATTAACTTTTTAAAATTATTTCTCACTTCAATAATAATAAAATAAATTAAAAAAGTGTGTAACAGTGTGGTCAGGTTGATCATCATATTAAATAACATAAATTACTTTTTGACAATATAAATGCGTTTCATTTGATAAAATTATGTAGTGATATATAAAGCAGTAATTGTAACACTTAATTTAGATTTTATAAGATAAAGCAATATTTCTTTAATTTACATGAAGTACAGTATATATCAAAGTACCATGCCGTTATTATCTGATTCCATCGCTACAATATTGGGGCTAAAACAAAAATGCACAGTAATATAAGAAAGAGAAATAGAAAGAGAAAGCAGTGGACGAAGTGTAGTCTCTGATATCATTAGGGTTTTTCTCCCACTTTTGCTTGTCCACAAAGCAAACCAGGAGAAAGACAGAAATGAAAGTCAATAATGAACAGAGGAAACGCAGGAGTGAAGGCTGGAGAGGTATCAGGACAGCTGTGGCACGAAATCAGGCAGGGGTTCGCTGCCGCTGAACAACGGACAAAAGCATCAGGCTTTGAAGTCGGGCCAGTCACGCTTTGAAGTTCTCTGAGCACCACTGATTCATCATGCAAAAAACAACCAAACATAAATACTGAGGGAATAACACAGCAGATCTAGAAGCTTCTAAAGGACAAAACCAAACCAAACAATACATTAATTTTAGACTGTTTTTTTTCCTCTCTCTCTCTCTTCTCAATTACATTTCCTCCACTGAAAGCATTGTAGTATCTCATATGCTTTTTCATGGATTTTACATGCGTGAGTATACTATAACTACACAGGATGCAGACCTTGCATTAGAGAATGTAAGTCCTTCTCTCTTTCTTCTTTTCCTCTCTCTCTCTCTCTTACACACACACACACACACACACACACTCAAACAGATGGATGGGCAGTGATCAATCTGCCGTGCACAGCAGCAGTCAGCTGTCCACCTGCATTGTGCAGACAGTGGAGAGCAGACCGGCTTTAGATTTGCAAATGGCACAGGAACAATAACTGATCAGCTGGAAACGAATCTGAAGGAGAAAAGAACACCTTTAGCCTTTATTAAACTGTGCACTGGAAATATTTGTGTGTTTTGTGGTGGTAACTCAACCACAAACAGCATTTGCTCTCAATTCGTTTATGAAAAATAAATCAGACTTCAAGAACTATGTAAAAAAAACAAGAAAAGCTTCAGAATAAATATGATCGCAAGGTTTTTAATAATATATTACAGTACTAAGCGTAGAGAAAAAGTATATTCCTGAAAGAAATACCATCTCATATTCAGTCACTAAAAATGCAGTCACTAATTTTGTCCCTAGAAACTCATCTTTAAATATCGAAATAATATATTTAACCTTTTTTTTTTTTTTGTGAAAATTATTTCTTTGTGCCTTAAAATGTCTTGAATAAACACCTTTGCCAGTGTTGCCAAGTCCGCAATTTTCCCACCGAATTGGGCTACTTTAACACTGTTGTCGCGGGTTGTTTTTCATGTCTGCTGGTTGACGCAACCTCAATAATGCTATTTAGCCCCTGTAATGCGAATTGTACCAGGGGAACCCTGCCCCTCGCACCTCAATCGCTCCAACTTACACAACCTGCTCCACTCAGTTTGAAGTAGTAAACACCAGACAATGGTAAACACCAGACAATAAGTGTTAATACTGGATTAATTCAGTCATATATGTTTGAACCAGAAACTGATTCCGAAGAGGAAGAGCTAATTAGCCTATACAGGATCGTCTACAATTCCATATATCAGAATGGTAATGGATTTTATGTAGGCCTATCGCTCTCTCAGACACGTAATGGTAGTAGGGTTGTCAAAAGCATCGATTTCTATACCAGTCGGTACTGAAATTTAAAAATGTGATGATACCAGCATTTCCTGTGGGAATTTTGCTGGTATCGTCACATTTTAAAATTTCAGTACCGACTGGTACCGAAGTCGGTACTTTTGACAACCCTCAACGGTAGCCTATTTGATATCAGTCTTGATCTTGACGTTACAGCTAATAATGTGTTGTTCCACAAACCGTGTTCTTGTTCGCCATCTCAGACAATAATGTGAAATAATAATATTAATAATATGAAAAGCTCCACCCCATAAAATTATGGGATTATTGCTACCTTCACGTGCTATCGGAAACTTCATATTTCCCACGTATGAAGACATGACTACGAGCTTGTCGCATTCAAGTGCTTTGTTGTCAGAAAGAATAAAATGTAGCATCCCATTGGTTGACAATCATCAGGGCCGTAGCTGGGGTTTGCGGGCCCCCGGTGCAGGTTGTACCAGTGGGCCCTGTATGAAATTGTTTAATTTGCATGTTCGTTCTATTTATTTATTTGTGCTATTTACACAATATTTAAGTTTTTTTTTTTTTTTTTTTCAAGTTTGTAGGTGTCCAGGTACAGAAACCAAATAATCAAATGTAAAATAGCACTGCATATTCTTCACTATAAAATATTAAATATACAGTCAAACCAAAATTTATTCAGACACCTTCAACATTTCTCACGTTATCAGTTTATTCACTGTAGTTTAGAAAATGATAATAAAATATGACAAGAACTCAGAGTTAAACTGTGTCAGAACAAATTAATCTTGATAATGTCAGATAACTTTGATAGAAAGGTATGTAATGGATTACAATCAACCAAATATTCAGACTACTGTTAGTATGACAATATTTACACAACTATCAATACTTTGTTGTCCAATTTCCAAGCAATACTTAATTTTGTTCAGTCTGTTGTGTGAAAAGGTCACATTAGCAATTAAAGAAAAAACACTTAGGAAAAACATGGTCAAGTCAAAGTGTCTGAATAATTTTTGGTCTCACATTTTTAATCAATTTTACTGGTAGTCCACTGTATGAAGAATTTTTGGGTATAATATGTCACAGTTTACTTTTTTTGCTATACTCACTTACATAAACTATAACGTTCTGCACCCACTGGTAAAAAAATTATATCTGGTGTCTGAATAATTTTTGGTTTGACTGTGGATTAATTCTTGTTAAAACTGCAAAATAATTCAGTCAAGAGCAGTGAGTGATTTTCTTTCTTTCATTTTCTTGGATTAACATTAAGGACACCGATAGCAGCGAGTAAATTAGGCGCAGTCACTTTAAGAGACAATGCATCCAATATAATGATGCACATCCGATTTCTTTCTCAACTGTTTACTTTCACTTAAGACAGGGGTGTCAAACTCAGTTCCTGGAGGGCCGCAGCCCTGCAGGGTTTTGTTCCAACCCTTCTCCAACAAACAAACCATGTAGTTTTCAAATAAGCCTGAAGGACTTGATCAGCTGGATCAGGTGTGTTTAATTAGGGTTGCATCTAAACTCCGAAGGGCTCCGGCCCTCCAGGAACTGAATTTGACACCCCTGACTTAAGACATAGCCTAACCGACAGTTTTTTTTGAGGATAATCTCCAAGATGGGTATTTGACATAATTTTGTATGTATTTGTCGGTACAAGAGCAAGAAGAGGCAAATTCGGTGTTCAAGTGCTTTGAGACGCGTCTCTCTGCATGCGCCCTGTGCACACAGAGCACCGTGTGCAGGTGCTGAATTGGGCTCTTTCACATGTTTTTTTCTGTTTGCATGTTTAAACTGCAATTTGTATTTGTTCGTTCAGGTGCAGGAGGAGGCGCACAGAACACCACAAGAGCAGGTCTACTCGGTTGAGCTTTTCCATGTTTTGTGAATGTTTTAATTGGCAAGGCTTAAAAACATGTGCAAATGATAAGCTTTCGTGAGGATGCGCAGCAGTGGCCCGTCAACTGTCCTGAGCGTCTTTTTAGGCTGGCCTCAGCCAGTCGGTTGAGATCACCGAGGGGCCCCCCCTCACCCGTGGGACCCTATAATTGTCACCAACTTTCACCCCACTAGCGACGCCCCTGACAATCATATAAACATTCACTGCTCTACATAGGCCACGTACACACTGCAGCTAATTTCGGTTGTCAGTTCACCTTTTACTCCTTAATCGCATTCTATACACACATAATTCACTAAAATATGGGAGTGACAACCGCATTTATTCCCGAAAAATACAGGAGTGACAACCGCATTTACAGAAATTCTATGCAGTGTGTACGGAACCGAACTGAACAACTAGTTGTTAATGACGTATTTAAACGTCTTTGTTTGTATGTGAGACACAAAAAAACAAAACAAAAAAAAACAAAAAAAAAAACAGTGAAAGAAGTCTTAACCTTAGCACATTTTTGACTCCGAGTTAGTTGCATTCACGAGCCCTGCGGTAAATTGTCAATGTTGCCAGATCTTCATCGAAATAATAAATAACAAACAAGGTCAACCACAAAAAAAACACTAAAACACCCAAATACTTTATGTTTTATAACACAAAAAAAAAAAAAAAAAAAAAAAAAAAAATATATATATATATATATATATATATATATATATATATATATATATATATCATATCCGCAACAGACCACTCCATAAAGTGCTTAGCTTTATGAGCTAAGGCTAAACAACATGACTAAAAGCGCTTGTAAATATGAGGACATGGCAACACTGCAAGACAGCGCTCACAGCAGCCTCCCGAGCATATACAAAACACAGCACGTCGTCTATCAGCGGCAGCTTAGTTAAAATCAACGGACAAAAAGAGTCTTTATCCAAAAATGGAAGATAAGTAACAAATGGCTAAATTTTTATTCACTCCAGCAAGACGCCAAAATGTTGCTATGGTTACAAATGCAGGAGTGACCGCTGTCCTGTACACACATGGAACAATAATTTACGGGACTCACTCCCGCATTTAAATGTGGTTGTCACTCCTGAAACTTGCAGTGTGTACGTGGTCAGTTTGCTGACAATTCTGCAATTCTAGTCAAATACATGCTTATTTCACTGTTTATAAAGCATACGATATGCTTCAAATGATCATTCATATATAAATACACTACTTTAGTGACAAGACAAAGTGATGTTTAGTTGTTGTGAGAATCGCATTAACAGCAGAAATGGTTGTCCCCTTCACCATGTTTAAAGTTTATGGCCCGCTCAACTTCGAAAATTATTTCCGAGTCTCCCAGTAGTACGACAGGCCGTTCAAGTCCAATTTCTGACTAGAAAACTCATACTTATGATAATTCTGATAGCACTTGAAGGCAGCGTAAGTATGGTGGAGGAGAGAAACATAGCATTGTAAAGTTTTATTAGTTTTTCTCACAACATCTATTGCTTTCTCCTGCCTTACAGTCATGTATATTTACATACATAAATAACCATTTAATGCATATTGTATGTATTGAACACAGCGAAAATAGCATTTATTTGACTGAAATTTAGGAATCGTCAGTCAGCTGAATATCTAGATAGGGCTGTAAAAGTTTATATGGCTACCAATGAATGGAATGCTACATTTTATTCAAAACTTGTTGGATTTTGACTGAATATCTTCTAATCTACCTTTTAGCTTTAATAATATTTAATATTCTATTTTTATCCGACAACAAAGCACTTAAACACGACAAACTTGTAATTACAACTTCAGAAGTGGGAAGTAGAAAGTTTCCAATAGCACTTGAAGGCAGCATAAGTTAAATGTTTTTGACGATAGGAAACAGGCAGTTTCAAACCGCATTTTTGAGATGGTCTTGCTCAGAAATTATGTTGAATTTGTGCATGGTTTGTCTTTAAGCATATTAAAAACTCCAGACAGACATGTAAACAACTTTAAAAACTTGATTTTCACCACAGGCACAGGGGGTCATTAAATATATGCAAGGAAGACCAGAGCAATAATTTGTTATGCAAATATATGCAGGAAAGAAGACCAGTCACAATTCAGTATTCAATTAGAATAAAATAATATAAAATTATACAAAATAGAAAGCTGAATAACCTCGCTAGCACTAGCACTAAATCCTTTAATCAGATTTTTTAAAAATAGAACTTTAATATTCATAATCAGAAAAAAATATTATGCACACATTCGCTCTGCTATAAAACCTAGCAAGCTGCATCACTGCCTACATAGTCAACTGTCTTCTGTCCGATTTGGAGCCGATTTGGAATGCTCTGAATAGGCAGCACACCAAACAAATAATGCAAATCACATGAAACACATGAGAGATATTTCAATAGAGTTTAACAGTAGCATGCTGCTAAGCTAATGACACATTACTCAAGCATACAATACATATAGAGCACATAAATATTAAGTAAAATAATTTTTAATTAAAATTCGCTATTCGCTATATTTTGAATCACTGTATTACAGTATGATCAACATTTCTCTCGCTTTATCCACCATCAGCTCATCACAATTCAATTCGCCAAAATGAGGTACATTATGATGAAGTATAATCAGTTGCCTTTTTTGAATGGAGTGTGTCTATGATGCCTGTATTCTTTAGGCAGCTCACTAAGTTTAGCAAGAGAGCAATTATGAACTTATCATCCCTCTAACAGTGTTATTTCATTACTGGATCTCTGTATAATGCATTTACCTGGAGACTGCATTCTGCTGGTTTCACGGACACAGCCAGCGGGAGACTAGGATTTAATTAATGGCTATTTTTCCTTTTTTGGCATATATGCCACTGATTTATATGAAGATTAGAAGAGACTAATAGTACATTAATGTTGTGAGCATAGTGGTTATATTATGTTCCTCTTTTAATCTTTCTTACATGGCCTTTGCCACTGCTTTTACTATAAAGTAAGCCAATATACCAGAAGGAAAGAGAGAGAGTTACATCGGTAGGAAACCGTAGTCTGTTTCAGCACTGAGCATGATGATTTACTCATCTAAGGCTTGTTTACCGTTGCAGCTGATGGAAGCTAAAATAAAACAAATAAAGTACAAGCCTACACTCCACACAGGGGATAGAGAGATAGAAAGAGAGAAAAATAGTGCAAGAGACCCGCTGGGAGTTCGTTCTGTTTACCTGCTCAAGCCATTTTAAATCAAACCCTTCAAATCACTGTAAAGCCATCCCTACTGAAACACGGCTGCAAAGAAATGACCTAAAACCAAATATTAAATTGAAAACTAGGATATGATTTGAAAAGAAATAAAACAAGCATCATCTATGCGTGGAGTTTTGTTAGTAACCCACCAACAAAATCCAGTTCTTTCACCAGCTGATGGACTAGTGATTTATTTTATCGGTTTCAACACAGGGATGCAATTTTGGCCCAGGGACAGTAAAGTAATAACTGTTCAAATGATGCTGTTAAATGTCTCTGTTGCAGACAACAAATTACATCAGTGGTTTTAAGTGATAGCCAGAAGTAAGCAGCCGTGGATGGAAATGAAAGATAAGAGAGTTGACATATTTATTTATTTATTTATTTGTTTTGATAGACAGGATGGGTAATTTAGTTGGTTGGATTTTGAAACGGTACAAACACAAATCATGATTACATGTAAAAATGTTGATATGAAAACTGTGGTGATGGTATCCTCAGGGGAATGAATGATACATTGGGTGTTAGCAGGTAAAAACAGTTATTAGTTTTTTTTTTTTTCAATTCAAGATGGACTGAGTAGGCTACTGATGCACACAAACAGAAAATGTGATTTAGAGGCTTAAATGTTAACTCAGTTGGAATTCATTAATATTATTTTAAATAAAATGCATTTAATTTTACTGAAAGGAGGAATGCCAACAGCTGCAGCTCAATTAACATCACATGAAATAACATTCACAACCTATTTTATTTCAGTAATGTGACATGACGTAATGTAAAGTGAAACAACATTTCCTTATTTCATCTCTCTTTATTAATTGGTTTGTGAAAAAAAAAGAGCTAAAAAAGTATTTTCTAACAGCAGGTGGAGGTATTTTTTTTTTATGAAAGACTATAAAAAAAAATCTTTGGAATAGCATTCACTTGTGCACAATATGACAAGGAACATTAAACAAGATTGAAATGGGTCAAATTTGATTTCATGTTGACTATAAAACTTTTACAAACATTTATTCCAAACGTTGCACCTCTTTACTGGCATGTGGGTCAAATCAGTCGACTGATTTCTCAACAAAATCACTCTCAGGAAAGTTCTTAAAAAAAAAAAAAAAAAAAAATCACATTCATAGTTCAGTTCAGTTCCAGAAGAAGATAAGAAGCTTTGGAAAATTGTTTCAGAGCGATAAGCATTTCGAGATTCATTTTGGGATATGCAGAAGGGTAAATATCGATAGTGTGATGGCAAGAAAGCACAGATGACTTGACATTTAGACATGTATACGGTATCGATTCAGAGTTCAATATTACAGCTCAGGACCACTCTCCAATGCAACAGCCCACCTGTCAGATCGATATTTATTTCAGAGGAAGAAACAACTGTGAACAAAAAGAGATTTATCACACTTTCGAGACAATGCACAAACAGTACATTTTTAATATCCCGCAATATTCTGAAGGCAGATTGTCTTGACTAGTGGTATGAGCTGCAGTAAATTGCTCTCAAACGCAGTCTTAAGTATTGCTAGTGAAATAGTAAAATGGTAAATAAAGACAGGCTGTCATGGCATCTGTAATTCTAGCAAAGCACAAACGTCAATATTTTATTTCTATGGATCCCCTTTTGTATGAAATGTGAAGACTCAAATAAACAACTCTGTAATGGGGAAAGTGACAGAAATAACCCACCTCAACCCCCAGTGTACACAAATATACTTTAAATAGGCTTTAAAAAAAGTTCTAAGCACATTAAACTACATCGCATGAATTTCAACTTAATATTTTAAGAGTTTGTCTCGGATTAAGATTGCCTGTCACAATTAGTTAGTTGTTATTTAGAAGCTGTTTACAGTTTACTTAGAAAGTCTTCCAGGAAACTTCATGTGTACAATTGCACATGAATTGCAAAGACTGATTTCTGTTACTTCCTGAATAGACTGAACCTGAAATCTTTTAGAATGGATTGTAAAAGGAACAGTTCACGCAAAAAAATTGAAATCTGTCATTATGTACATTATGTATGTGTATCCAAACCATGATTTTCTTGAAAAGGTTTAGCAGAATAGGAAACTGAATGGTACAAAGTGTCTTTCAGCCCACACAAATCGGCCATATACACTACTGTTCAAATGTCTTTGGAAGGAAACTGATACTTTGATTCAGCAAGGACACATTATACGTATTATACTTGAAATAGAATATTTTTGTAAGTATTTTTTTTTTTAACTTTCTATTCAAATAATAATCCTGATATGTATAACTTTCCACAAAAATATTAAGCAGCACAACTGTTTTCAATACTGATATTAAGAAATGTTTCTTAAGAAGCAAATCAGCATAAAGGATCATGTGACACTGACGACTGGGGTAATGATTGCTGAACATTCAGCTTTGCCACAGGAAGAAGAAAAAAAAAATTATATATATATATATATATATAAATTTCACAATATTAATATTACAGTTTTTATTGCTTAAATAAATACTTATAAATGATAGCTTCATAAGACTATAATTATACAGAATAGAATAAAACAGAATAGAATAGACTGATCACTGTATGCTTTTAGTGTATTAAACATTCTTTAAATGATCCTCCACTGAAGATGAAAAAAACACACACACACACACATACATATATGTAAGATGACAATGAGCAAATGACAAAAATTTCATTTTTAACAAACTATCTCTTTAACCACTAAGCTGCCATTAACGCATTTGGTATTTGTTTTGTTCTACATATTTTTTTTTTTACACATTATGCTGCTGACTGGCAGGTTGTTTGGATAATCAGCCTTTGTTTTATTAAAAAATTAGCGTCACGCACCCACACCAACCCTATTGGAGTTGCGTGCTTATGTTGTCATTAAATGTGGGCTGTGTGAGAGTCATTTCCGGAGATGCTCTCCACCATGTGTTGATGGCTTGGCTGGTAATTCTCACATGTTAATGTGTGTTTTCACATACTACACAATGCCATCTTATCAAGACATTGTGTTTGAAGAAGGAATGAAATTTCTCACAGGCTTTTTGCCAGGTACACTTCCTGCTAAGCGTTTGAATAAAACCACTTTAGGCATCAAACCAGCTGGAGAGTATTCTTATCAGAGAGAAGAAGACTGAAAATCTCCAGCAGATGAAGTTTCACAATCTAATTCATATTCTATGGCCTGCAGTCATAATAAAACGCCTCAGATGTGGAGCTAGAAAGTGGTGATGAGAACTTAGAGGAACTTTGTGTGTGATCGATCAAGGCTAATCTTGTTGTACAAAAACTGCAATATATTTCTTATTATTCCATGTGCTGAACAGATTGAACGTTATTAGAAAAACACTTTAGTTTTGATTCAGTAAAGCAGTTTTAAAGTAGGCGTGTGAATTTAGATGGAGCTTCAGAAGTTCAGAAATCTGTAGCTGCTATCAAAAATGGAGCAACTGATGGCCGACAAAAAGGAGAAAAATTTAAAAAAGCACAGGCTGTTTTTGATTATGCAATTACAATGAATGGGGACTGAAGATTTCAAGCTTTAAAAAGGAGCAGAGGACCATAAAAATATCATGAATGTCTCAGTCTGACTAATGCAGTATATTCTATAGTCTTTTGACGTTGTACCTTAAGAAGCAGAAATAATATTAAGTTATTAGACACTGATATGTGAGCTGTTAACCATTGCAACTTGACTGACCAACAAATCATCCAGACCAGTTTTGTGAACTGATTTACTTAAACGATCCAACTAATTGATCCATTTATGAATCAGGTATCATTACTTCTCTCAATGAACTCTCAAAAATACAATAAAAACTGTAATATTGTGAAATATTATAACAATTTAAATAACTATTGCTGCTCAAGATTGTTTTTCTTCAAGGTTTTTTTCTTTTATCTTTTATTCATATTTTCAGTTTTCATTTTACTTTTCAGTTTAATTTTTTTGTCATTTTGTTATGTACATTTTTATTTTTATTTATTTATTTTTAATAGTACTATTTAGGATCATTTTTATTCCCTGTTTAGTTTTAGTTCAGTTTTAGTTTTTATTTTTTTCCAGTTAGTAACTTTAACTTTTTAGTAACTTTAACTTTTTTTTCTGACCTTTCTTTGTTGTAATATATAAATATATATATATACAGTCAGGTCCATAAATATTGGGACATTGACACAATTCTAACATTTTTGGCTCTATACACCACCACAATGGATTTCAAATGAAACAAACAAGATGTGCTTTAACTGCAGACTGTCAGCTTTAATTTGAGGGTATTTACATCCAAATCAGGTGAACGGTGTCGGAATTACAACAGTTTGCATATGTGCCTCCCACTTGTTAAGGGACCAAAAGTAATGGGACAGAATAATAATCATAAATCAAACTTTCACTTTTTAATACTTGGTTGCAAATCCTTTGCAGTCAATTACAGCCTGAAGTCTGGAACGCACAGACATCACCAGACGCTGGGTTTCATCCCTGGTGATGCTCTGCCAGGCCTCTACTGCAACCGTCTTCAGTTCCTGCTTGTTCTTGGGGCATTTTCCCTTCAGTTTTGTCTTCAGCAAGTGAAATGCATGCTCAATTGGATTCAGGTCAGGTGATTGACTTGGCCATTGCATAACAGTCCACTTCTTTCCCTTCAAAAGCTCTTTGGTTGCTTTTGCAGTATGCTTTGGGTCATTGTCCATCTGCACTGTGAAGCGCCGTCCAATGAGTTCTGAAGCATTAGGCTGAACAGGAGCAGATAATATTGCCCGAAACACTTCAGAATTCATCCTGCTGCTTTTGTCAGCAGTCACATCATCAATAAATACAAGAGAACCAGTTCCACTGGCAGCCATACATGCCCACCACCACCATGCTTCACTGATGAGGTGGTATGCTTAGGATCATGAGCAGTTCCTTTCCTTCTCCATACTCTTCTCTTCCCATCACTCTGGTACAAGTTGATCTTGGTCTCATCTGTCCATAGGATGTTGTTCCAGAACTGTGAAGGCTTTTTTAGATGTCGTTTGGCAAACTCTAATTTGGCCTTCCTGTTTTTGAGGCTCACCAATGGTTTACATCTTGTGGTGAACCCTCTGTATTCACTCTGGTGAAGTCTTCTCTTGATTGTTGACTTTGACACACATACACCTGCCTCCTGGAGAGTGTTCTTGATCTGGCCAACTGTTGTGAAGGGTGTTTTCTTCACCAGGGAAAGAATTCTTCGGTCGTCCACCACAGTTGTTTTCTGTGGTCTTCCGGGTCTTTTGGTGTTGCTGAGCTCACCGGTGCGTTCCTTCTTTTTAAGAATGTTCCAAACAGTTGTTTTGGCCACGCCTAATGTTTTTGCTATCTCTCTGATGGGTTTGTTTTGTTTTTTCAGCCTAATGATGGCTTGCTTCACTGATAGTGACAGCTCTTTGGATCTCATCTTGACAGTTGACAGCAACAGATTCCAAATGCAAATAGCACACTTGAAATGAACTCTGGACCTTTTATCTGCTCATTGTAATTGGGATAATGAGGGAATAACACACACCTGGCCATGGAACAGCTGAGAAGCCAATTGTCCCATTACTTTTGGTCCCTTAACAAGTGGGAGGCACATATGCAAACTGTTGTAATTCCTACACCGTTCACCTGATTTGGATGTAAATACCCTCAAATTAAAGCTGACAGTCTGCAGTTAAAGCACATCTTGTTCGTTTCATTTGAAATCCATTGTGGTGGTGTATAGAGCCAAAAATGTTAGAATTGTGACGATGTCCCAATATTTATGGACCTGACTGTATATATATATATATATATATATATATATATATATATATATATATATATATATGTGTGTGTGTGTGTGTGTGTGTGTGTGTGTGTGTGTGTGTGTGTGTAAAAGGCTGTAGTGTCACTTTTGATCAGTTTATTGCATGATTTCTTTTTTTTTAAAACATGCCAAATAGAAGTGTGAATTTCTTTGAAAATAATAAACAAAACAGCACTGTATACATAAACACATGGACATATATGAACTACTTTATAATACATTATGGTATTTTTTGTTTTTTTGTTTTTTGTTTTTTTACAGCTTGAAAGCACCACTTGACCTTAACTGTAATAGCATGGAAAAAACACATCCTTCAAACTTTCTCATTTTGTGCTCCACAAAAGAAAATAAGCCCAACAGGTTTGAAGCAACTCAAAGCTGTGTAAATGACGACAGCATTTTGGAGTGAACTATTCTTCTGCGTTAAACAACTGCAAGGCAAAAATTGAAACTGTTTGTTATAGTCACCTCCACTTCAATTCACAAGCAGTAAGACTTTTAGTGAGTACTAATTGTGTGACTTTAGGCATTACAAATTGTGACGGCTCACTGTATAATGTATTTGCTAAAACTAAGCTCGGGGAAAGGGTCGTTAATACCTCTTGTCGTCGTTCTCAGGCCAGCCTATTCAAAAGCCCCTTCTGCAGCCCATATCTCTCATTCCTCACCTCATTTTTTATGTTTCAGAGAGTGTATTTATTTTAGCTGAGATTCCTCATAAGTTGAGGTTTGCTCAGGGGACAGGGACGGTGAGAGAGGCAGAGTGAGCTCATAACTCATTTTAATACCTGTCTTCACAAGCCTCCAGCATCTTCCAAAGAACTGATAAAACCAGAAGCGGGAGGAGGAGGAGGAGAAAGAGAAAGAGGTTGTAAGTGCAAGAGAATGAAAGAAATAAAGGGAGCGAGACACTTCCTGTCAGGGAAGACAAAAAGTTAGCAGCAGGCAGTGTAGAATATGCCAACAGTGGTTGAGAAAACACAGTAATACATGCAGTGAGCCTCTTCAGATGTTGTGAAGGTGAGGTCTCTGTACGCCAATCGCGGTTGCTCGGGGTTGTGCGCAGGTGAGCGTTTAGTGCCAAGGATAGCAGCCAAAAACAAGCACATCGCTTAGAGGCGGAGACCAGGAACTGAACACTTACGGCTGCAAATCACATGGCATGAGTGCAAACGCTTAGAACTCTTCAGACAAGGCAAAGCTTTGCTACATAGAATAGCACTCAATACTGTGCAGTTGTATATATTGCATACTGTGCACAGCATATGTGGGTGTTTTTTTTTTTTTTTTTACCATGTGTACTTTTAGAAAATAAATATATTTATACATATAACATCTTCTTACACTTTATCTACTAACAGTGTATCTGTATGTGCATTTTATATATTGTAAAATGAAGCTCTTATTGTTAAATTATGCTAAATGTTTGCTAGAAATGATTACAATGTCTTTTCCGACACACAATACACCTAGTAAAATAGTAATATTTAAAATACATTTATTTCATACTAAGTATAGTTCATATCTATTAATATATTTACTGATAAATCACTCGAGACTGATATAAAAATTATAATTAAACTTTATTTGGAGTACTACTTGTGCACAATGCACATTTCTTAATATTAAACATAAAATGTGTTTTAATGTCACTATTAATGAGGATTGTATGATCTTTGAATAATATCGGTCTTCAAGTGCAAGATATTTAAAGTGTACCTAAAGTATACTTGCAATAGCTACACTTTAGCACAATCAAATATACAGTGCCTTGCGGAAGTATTCACACCCCTTTCATTTTTTTTTCCACGTTTTGTTATGTTGCTGCCTTATTTTAAACTGCTTTAAATTATTTTTTTTTTCCCACATCAATCTACACTCCATACACCATACTGACAAAGCAAAAACAGAATTGTCACAACTTCGTAAATGTATTAAAAAACAACAACAAAAAAAAACTGAAATACAGTTTTTTTTTGTAATAGTACATTGCATAAGTATTCATACCCTTAACTATTTAGCTGAAGCATCTTTACAGTCTCAAATCTTTTTTGTTTGATGCGACAAGCTTTGCTCATCAGCATTTGGCAATTATCTGCCATTCTTCTCCTCACCTCTTCACCTCTCAAGCTCTGTCAGGTTGGACGGGGGCAGATGCACATTTTCAGGTTTCTCCAGAAATATTTGATTGGGTTCAAGCTCAGGCTCGGCCTGGGCCACTCAAGTACATTCACAGAGTTGTCTATAAGCCACTCTTGCTGTGTGTTTAGGGTCATTGTCCTGTTGGAAGGTGAACCTTCTTCCCAGTCTGAGGTTCTGAATGCTCTGAACTAGGTTTTCATTAAGGCTATCTCTATATTTTGCTGCACTGAGCGTTCCTTCTACTCTGATAAGTCCCTCAGTCCCTGCCGCTGAAAAACAGCCCAACAGCATGAGGCTGCTACCAGCACACTTTACTTTTGTGATAGTACTCTGCAGTTGATGAGCAGAGCTTGTTCCCTTCAAACATGATGCTTAGAATTGAGGTTAATCAGTCCAGAGAATCTTGTTTCTCAGAGTCTGAGGGTCCTTTGGGTGCTTTTTTTTTTTGTAAATTCCAAGTGTGTTTTCATGTGTCTACACTGAAGAGAGGATTGAGTCTTGCCACACCGCCATAAAGCCCAGATTGGTGGAGTGTTGCAGTGATGTTTGTCCTTCTGTAGGTTTCTCCCATCTGCATGTATGATCACGGAGCTCAAATAGAGTGACCATCAAGTTCTTGGTCACCACACTAACCAAAGCTTTTCTCCATCAGTTGCTCAGTTTGGCCAGGAGGCCAGCTCTAGGAAGAGTCCTGGTTGTTGCAAACGTCTTCCATTAAGGGTAACAGAGACTACATGCTTCTGTGACCCTTCAATGAAGCAGATTTTTTTTTTTTTTTTTTTTTATTTATTTTTTTTCTGAATTCTTCCACAGATATGTGGCTTGACGCAAACCTGTTTCTGAGCTCAACAGGCAGTTCTTTTAACCTCAGTGCTTGGTTTTTGTTCTGATATGCATCATCAGCTGTTAGACTATTTTATTACGTGTGTGCCTTTCCAAATCATACCCATTACATTGAATTTTCCACAGGTTAACTTCATTTGAAGTGTAGTAACATCTACAAGCAATATGAATGCTCCTGAGCTAAATTTCAACTGTCCCAGATAAGGGTATGAATACTTATGCAAAGGAATCATTTTAGTTTTTTATTTTTAATAAATATGCAAAGATGTTAAAAACCTGTTTTTTTTTTTGTTTTTTTTTTTTGATTTACAATTATGGTGTATGGAGTGTAGACTGATGTGGAAAAAAAAAGTAATTTAAAGCAGTTTAACATAAAGCAGCAACATAATAAAGGTGATAAAAATGAAGGGGTATGAATACTTTCGCAAGGCACTGTACTTCAGTATATATTTAGATGGACTTCTGCACTACTTCCAGACATTTAAAATGCATTAAGTACAAAATTATTTGTTCCAACTTAGCAGACTTTAAGCATACCAGTTTAGTATGGCAAAAAACAACAACAACAACAACAACAACAACAACAACAACAACAAAAACAATTGCAGGGTATTTTTATTATGTACATAAATATATAAATGTATTTGTAGTGTACTTATATTTTTCAAATAAATGTTTGTATATTTATTTTTCTCTAGGGACAGTTGCTTTGGATAGAAGCATCTGCTAAATTCATAAATGTAAAGCCAAAGCTATTTTTCAAGTAGCATTTTATGTATCTGAAATGCACACAATGAAATAATATTTTCATATTTTGCAAATTTAGAGCTTGGTTTAGAGTTTTCCTTTCTCTCTCTCTCTCTCTCTCTCTCTCTCTCTCTCTCTCTCTCTCTCTCGCTCTACTCATATTTCATCTCAAGCACTGACAATATAAATTTCTGGTAGTAATAATAATAATAATAATAATAATAATAATAATAATAATAATAATAATAATAATAATAATAATAAACTAAATAAGTGGCAAAAAAAATGGTTGTAGTGGAAGTGGTGCCAACTAAAGGACAGTGCATTCACATAATTTTTTATTTTTATTTTTATTTTTTTTTGGGAAAAAAAAATGTAGAGAAATTATTTTCACACAAAAATATTCAAACAGTTATTTTTAACATAACATTAATATTCTTATGATGCATTTTAATTGACTGAAAATACATCAGACAGATGCAACGTCTGGGACTAGGAAGAGGATAACATATTATCATCTAATAAAAATCATTTAAATCAACAAAAAGCCATTTGAAAGTAGCAAAAATAAATTAAAGCAAGGTAACAGTTATAGCATGACCTGCTGAAATCTGCTGTTAGTTAAAAATATAAGCAAATACTTAAAAGTGCCCAAAACTGAATAAACACCCACATACTACAGTATAGTAAGACAGCTAAGTTAGTATATTTTTAAAGACAAAAATTCACCAAGGAAGCGTGGAAAGGTGAGTTGGCACTACTCCGAAACACAGACTGTCATTTCCTGTTCTGACCTGGACCACTCAACCACATGGAAAACGCCACTCCACCCACAGCACACCTCCCACAATGCAATGCACCAGCAGACTTCACTGCAAGCTATTGACGGCACCCACACTATTTTCTACGTCGCCCTGATCTTTTATCTAACCCTTAGGTTTTTCAATTCAATAAATCCTTTTCAGGAGAACTGAGCTTGCTGTACTAGCCTTTATTCTGTTGTACAAAGGCAAAGGTCAAGTTTAGACTAAAAAAGAAAAGAAAAAAAAAACTTTTTATTAAAACATTTCTTTAAGGTATTTGAATGAAAATTAAACAAAATTCTATTATTATTTGTATTTTATTTATATTTTCAGTTTTCATTTTACTTTGTTTATTTTTATTTTTTTTTTTTTTATTTATTTATTTCATTATTTATTTTTTTTAGCAATTTTGTTATGTGCTGTCTTATTTATTTATTTATTTATTTTTTTTTCTATTTAGGATTATTTTTATTACATGTTTAGTTTTAGTTCAGTTTATTTTTGTTTATTTCCAGTTAATAATTTAAAATTATTTATTTCTAAATAAACTTCAATTTTGAACTCCAAATTATTTTTGTTTTCAAAGTTTAATAGTATTTATATTTTATTTCAGCTTTATTTGAATGAACATGTTTTTAGTTTTAGTTAACAACAATAACCCTAATTCTGTCTCATTTATATCAAATGGTTTACACTATCACCATCTTTAAAAAAACAATTTGAGTATGTTTGTGGTGCTATAGTTTGTTTACATTTGTCATATAGACTAATAACACTTCATTATCTGATATTTGTGTCTGTTGATCTTACATATATATTTGTGTCCTCCAAATGGATTCCAATTAAATAAGAATGTAGCCCTGAAATGAGGAATGAGAGAAAGAAAGAGGAAGAAAAACATCTCATCAAAGGCATCCACTTTAAATGATGTTTGAAAAGATGCGTTTAGTAAAACGAACACCAAAACGTCTCTTTCCAGGATGATTGCCTACTTCTTTTTCATCTCGCCTCGACGCCTTTCATGTTTTTCCGCCTTGACGCCCAGTGTTTTCTCTCCACTAAACCTCCTGACACTTTAAAGAATTTGACTGTGTAAACCGGGATGATAACCGTGATACCTTTTGTGCTCGTGAACGTAACGTTTTGCATTATCCTCTTGCTCTCATCCCCCATCGTTAGCATTCGGCTTGAGCATAAGTCACGATCATTATGCGGATGTGTAAAGAACTTCAAAGTTAAACAAGTAAACAAAAGCGCCGGCCACATTTTCCATTAACATCTGTTTAAAATGGAGATGTGGCGTTGGTGCTGGCGAAGGGGCGAGGACTCCCCGAGCATTATGCAGATCCTGGAAGGCAAATTACCATACAGAGCTTCAGAAACCGCCATGATGGATTGAAGCGTACAAGCCGTGGAATCGCTCCCACTCAAAGTCTCTGAGAACAGGCTACTGAGACTCACAAGCAGAAAATGCAAGCATAAAAACATTTCATTTGTCTCCCGCCAAACATGCATAGTTGTTGCATGCTTGCTCTCCATAAATGCCCACTGAGTTCCACAAAATCTTTGACAAGCCTGAAAGGCCTCCCGCAAACCATAATGCAGGCTCCGCCCACGAACAGTGACATCATGCATGATAATCATCATGCCAGATAAGCATATCTAACCAGAACTGCCTCAGAAGTCTAACCAGAATTGTACATCAGTGTTCAGAGGACACATCAACAGAGTTCAGCTATAACAGAATACATGAAAAATACCAAATATTGAAAACACAGAAATGTGTGGAAATATATGTAGAAGTTTGAGGTCAGTAAGAATTTTTAAATGTTTTTTAAGAGAAATATCTTGTGCTCACCAAAACTGCATGTATTTGATCAAAAATACAGTAAATATAGTAAATCAATACAGAAAAAATACAGTAAAACTGTAATTTTGTGAAACATTATTACGATTTAAAATAACTGTATAAATTTGAATAGATTTTCAAAATGTAAATGAATGATTATTTATTTGTGATCAATAGTTCTTAACATTTTTTTCCCTAATATTTTTGTGAAAACCTTGATTCTTTTTTATCAAAAAATTCAAAAGAGCAGCATTTATTTGAAATAGAAATATTTTGCAACTATATTACTTTACTGTCATTTTTGATCAATTTAATGCATCCTTGAAAAAATAAATATCTTATTGACCACAAATATTATATTTTATTATATAAATATTCCATAATATTTCTATAATACAAATCTATATTTTTATCATACAAATCTATATTTTTATCATACAAATTCATAATATATATATATATATATATATATATATATATATATATATATATATATATATATATATATGTGTGTGTGAGTGTGTATTGAAATTTATTTTATAAATATTATAGATTTGTATTATATAAATATTTATAGATTATAAATATCTATAAATATTTATAGATTATAAAATATAAATGTTATATACTTTACTTCAAAAATGTTTAATTCAATTTATTTTCTATTTCTATACACACACACATATGTATATACCTATATCTAGTTAGATAGATAGATAGATAGATAGATAGATAGATAGATAGATAGATAGATAGATAAATAAAAAAGCATGTATTTTTGAAGTAGAAAGAGTCAATATTAGATATAATCTTTTCTTATAAATATATACACCAATAATCTTTGTTTTATTTACAGCTAACATTATTTTTTTTTCCCCCATGTAGGATATTTCCCATATACTCTTACGTACATTGTTTTATCGATGAGCAACCTGCTCGCTCCCAAGTCACACATGGAGGAGGATACAGAAAGCCACGGGCGCAATACATTTTCTCATGGAAATCCAGAGAACATTTTACTTACAAATTCATCAAAGGTCGCAACATAACAGTACAATGTGAGATGTGTTTGCCAGCAACCAAACTTCTATCCGCTTCAAAAAATTCAACCTCTAACCTGAAGAAGCATCTTGAGGTAAGTCTCTCAATATTTCAAGGGATAGTTCACCCAAAAATGAAAATTTCTATCCTCATTTACTTACCCTCATGTTTTTCCGAAACTGTCCGGCTATTTATTTCTTCCAAACGATATCTTTGTATGAGGTACAAACCAAAATAAAAGTCATTATTAAGAGGCACTTGGTAGAAAGTACACTAGATATACACAAACCGCATATTCATCTTTCTTTTCTGAGTTACATCTGTGAAATCATCAATACTTGGATGGTCACTAAACAAACTACACATTTTTTGTACAACTAGACATGGACAGCATTATTCAAACGAGTTTTTCCACAACTTTACTAACTATTTCAGATAAGCAAACTGTGCTTGATCTCTGAACATGCAGTCAGGCATTTGTTTTCATTCAGATTATGCTGCAATGTGTATCAGACTGTGTGACGCAAGTCAAAAGTGCGATTACAAGAGACTAGGCCCCACGAACTGTGCAAAAAGTGGAATTTCTCCCTCGCTGGATAATCAACCCATCATCCATCCCTCTTTAAATCTCACCTGAATTATCAGATTCCTACAGCTAATTCTGCTAATCACAAAGCTTTGGCAATGAGATGAAAAACCTGTTAGACATAAAATGGCAAGATTCCCTTATGTGTCTAAGCGAGTGATTTTTGGCCAGATTTTGCACTAGGCCCTCACTTTCGGTGCTGGAGAAAGAAAGGCGAGCAGCCTGCATCCAAGAGCGCCTCCTGCCAAGCTGCCGTCAGACAGGCCAAAACAGCCTGAGGAGAGAGTCCGCCATGCATGATCAAATGCGTCACTAATACTTCTGACCGGGTCCAGGGCATCTCTCTCTGATGCGCGCCCATGTTTTCTCAGGCCATTCTGAATTCGGTACAAACGCTGGATGAAGCGAACTAAAGGCGGATATGTAAATGACAGCAGGGAAAAATCTTCTAGGACAATAACTGGGCATAAAAACCCTGCAAGCTGTCTATAAGAATGAAAATATGCACATGGGTCAAGCCTACGATTTCCCCTTCATGTATATATTGGATAAAATAACAAACCCGCAATGTTTATAAAGAAAGAAGTCATATTAGTTAGGAATGTAACGATAAATTGAATATACAGGTGAATCCTTTCACTACTTCGCTTTTTAGCTGATGTCTAATCAAATTATTAAAAACAAAACGTTTCTTTGGGAATATTGTTTTAATTGGGAATCCTGTCAAACTTTTTATTTTTTATTTTTTTTCCTCTATGCCCTCAATATCACTTTCAATTCTGATAGTCTTGATTAATACATTTTTAACTGAGAGGTTTTCAAAGGTTTTCGAAAACCCCTTCATGAATTATATAGTACTGGTTCAAAAGTTTGGGGTCAGTAACATTGTTTATAATGTTCTTTTTTTTTTCTTTTTTTTTTTTTAAATCTTACCAACCCCAAACTCTCGATCTCACTAAGGCTGCATTTATTTGCTCAAAAATACAGTAAAACCAGTAATACTGTGAAATATTGTTACAATTTGAAACAACCGTTTATTTGTTTGTTTGTTTATTTATTTATTTAATATTTAATATTTAAAATTGAAAATTGAATTCATTGAATTTTCAGCAGCCATTATGCCAGTCTTTCACAGAATTATATGCAGATTATTATTATTATTATTATTATTGTTATTATTATTATTATTATTATTATTATTATTGTAGTTTTTTTTATATTTTTAATGTGAAAAGAACAAAATACTTAGAATTACTTAGAATTTGACAATTCAATACAATGACAAATACTTACAAAATTTGTCATTATGAAGCTTAATGAAACATTAAAATAGTAAAATAAATAAATAAATAAACAAGTGATGTTTTGGTGTATTAGCTGATTTGTCTCAGTGTAAAATACAATTAATTAAATAAATAACTAAATAAACAAACACACACAAACAAACAAACAAACAAATAAATAAATAAAGTTATGTTATGTTATATGTTATGCGACCCTGGACCACAAAACCTTAAGTCTTAAAGGAAAACGCCACCGTTTTTCCATATTCCAATATGTTTTCCCTCAACTTAGACGAGTTGATACGTACCTCTCCCGTCTCAGTGCGTGCACTTAATCGCTCTAGCGCGCGGCGCCACTATGCTAGCGTTTAGCTTAGCACCATTCATTCCTTAGGATCCAAACAGAGATGAATTTAGAAGCTACCAAACACTTCCATGTTTTCCCTATTTAAAGACGGTTACATGAGTAGTTACATGAGTACGTATGGTGACACAAAATAAAACGGGGCGATTTTCTAAGCGGATAAAAAATGATAACTATAATGTATGGCGGAAGAGTACTTCGCAGCACTTCGACCTCGGTGCAGTAATATCATCACTCCTGAAAACTCCCCCTCTCCCTCTCCCTCTCCCTCTCCCTCTAACTTCCATCAATAGAACCAATATTACTGCGCCGAGGTCACCCCGTTTTATTTTGTGTCACCATACTTACTCGTGTAACTACTCATGTAACCATCTTTAAATAGGGAAAACATGGAAGTGTTTGGTATCTTCTAAATTCATCTCTGTTTGGATCCTAAGGAATGAATGGCGCTAAGCTAAACTCTAGCATAGTTGCGCTGTGTGCTAGAGCGATTAAGTGCACGCACTGAGACGGGAGAGGTACGCATCAGCTCGTCTAAGTTGAGGGAAAAACATATTGGAATATGGAAAAACGGTAGCGTTTTCCTTTAAGCAGCACAGGTATATTTGTAGCAAAATCTAAAAATACATTGTATGGGTCAAATTTTTTTCTTTTATGCCAACAATCATTTGGATATTAAGTAAAGATCATGCTCCATGAATATATTTTATTAATTTCCTACCATAACTATACCAAAATGTAATTTTTGATTAGTAATATGCATTGCTAAGAACTTCATTTGGGCAACTTTAAAGGTGATTTTCTCAGTATTTAGATTTTTTTGCACCCTCAGTTTCCAGATTTTTAAATATTTGTATCTCGGCCAAATATTGTCCTATCCTAACAAACCATACATCAATGGAAAGCTTATTTATTCAGATGATGTATAAAAAATTTTTTGGTCCAATGTCACATATCATATCATATCATATCATATCATATCATATCATATCATATCATATTTACTTTATTATTTCTATATGCAAGCTAATGGTCAGTCGCTAACTTTAGCTCTTTGTTTTCCATCCTGCTCATTTTTTTCACCATTATGTAAGTAATCAAGTCAGTAATCAATAAACTACCTGAGACTGACCACACATTTCTCAAAATCTGTTATACCCTTTCATAGAAATACTTTTCTATGTAACAGCACAGGCATATAAATCACCACATAACAGGCATGAGCCACATCATATCTTATTTTAAAAGCAGATATAGAAAGGCCTCGCAGGCAAAATGCACATATTTTTGGCTGGCTTGCTGTCTAAAAAGATACATTTCTCCTTCCCTGGTCAGCTATCGTGAACTCAAGAGGATGAGAGATAAGAGCAGACATCAAAGAAACAGAAGGAGGCGGTAAATGGCGCGTTTCCTTGGGACCGTTGCTCTCTCTCTCTCTCTGCACAGGTCATTGTTTCGGCTTCTGCAGTAATTATGTTGACATTTACATCAAGGCCCAGACGGATCCGGCCAATAGCTCTCTTCATGGTAGCGCATGCACTTCACAAAAATGCCTATTCAAATTGTGCTGGTCTTGTCTATGAGACTTTTGCTTTATTGACTGAGTCATCGCTTCGATCTCACCTGTCTGTTTGCTCTCACACACACAATCACTACAACAACACATTCTCATCATTACAGCGATAGTTCCAAATATTAAATTTCAAAAATTAAAATTTGGTCTACTTGCCCTCTTGTCTTGCCAAACCCGTACACTGTTGTCTTCTGAGGAACACAAAAGGGAAATTGACAAATTGTAGTGGCAAAAATGACTTAAAAGCACCATATGAGTCGTGCACTGTGTTTCAAGTCTTTAGAAAACATGCAGTAACTTTGTGTGAGGAACAGCCTAAAATTTAAGCCATTATTTAAGTCTTACTACTGCTTTTAAGGTATTTTTGTGTTCTTCTTGAAAAATGAAAGCTCTGTTCATTGTAACAGCATGGGGAAAAATAGCTGTTTATTCCTAAAAAATATTCCTTTAAATTATGCTCTGTTCTATCCACAATGCTTTCATATGGCTTTAGAAGAACAAGGCTATAGTGCACAAGGATATTTATGCTGTTTTTTTTTTTCCCCCCCTTACAGACGTAGTCACCATGAAATATTGTTGTATAGAAAAAAAGAACTCAAATAAATAAATGAACAAACAGTGCGTTAATAATATCAGAATGGTAATATTTAGGTGAAATATTCATTTAAATACATGGACACATGAGTCTGACAGTAATTAATAAAGGTAGAATACTGTTTCGAAAACTTTTTAGCATGCTTTCAGTGTTTATTTCTGCTGCCTTTCAAACACATTTTACCCTTTTCCCTAGACCCAGATTTTCAGTCTTAAACTACAAAATACAGTGGTGGCTAAAATTATTAGAACACTATTTTCACCAGCTAAAAAAATGGTTTTAAGTCAGCTATCTATTTCTTTTGCTGTAGTGTGTTAGTAGGAAATATCAGTTTACATTTCCAAACATTCATTTTGCCATTAATTGTAATAATCCAGTGAGATTTTTGTTTGAACAAGGAGTCTAACAACAGTCAGTGCGCCACACAGAGATCTGATCTCATCATCATCCAATGACATGAAGAAACAGAACAAACCGAGACAAAACTAAATCCAGAAGAACTGTGGCAACGTCTCCAAGATTCTTCAAGAAACCTACCTGTAAAGCTACAGTACTGTTAAAAGTTTTAGGCACTTGTGTAAAAATGCTGTAAAATGAGGATGCTGTTAAAAATAATGTCATAAATAGATTTTCTTTATCAATTAACTTCTATTAACTAAATTATATCAACATTTGGTGTGACCATCCTTTGTGTTTAAAGCAGCTTTTGCCCTAGGTGCACTTGTGCATAGTTTATCAGGTTGCTTTGCAAGTAGGTCTCTTGAAGCATCTTGGAGACATTGCCACAGTTCTTCTGGATTTTGCTTTATTTTATGGTATGTTTAAAACGAACAAAAAAGTAATCTAAAAGTAATCTAAAAAGTAGTCAGAATACAATATCTAAAGTGAGTAATGTCTCGGTTGCGTATGTAACTCTCGTTCCCTGAAGGAAGGAACGGAGAGGTCACGTCGGTGACCGACAAATGGGATCTCGCCAGAGAGACCAATCCACTTCGAGTGTAACTAAACGAGCCAATGGACATTGGCATGCGGTATTTTGCATCTGGCTGCCACACCCCGCAGTGCGGGTATAAGAGGCAGCAGGTGCACCGCATTAATTCATGCTTTAGCTGACGAGCCCGAGCCGGTGACCCAGCAGCTCAGCTGTGGTACAGCGACTGTGGCAACGAGACGTGACATCTCCGTTCCCTCCTTCAGGGAACGAGGGTTACATATGTAACCGAGACATTCCCCTTCAGTCGGTCACTCCGAGTCACGTCGGTGACCGACGAATGGGATCCCTACCAAAGCGCCACAGGAGCTGCCCCCTCCAGTGCCCTGTGTAGGCCCCCTGGACCTTCCTATAAGGCAGACGATAGGACCGGGCTCTACACAGAGAAGGTCAACTACTGCATTCCTCGAGCAACCTAACAGTAGGACTTGGATAACACTGGGAAAGTATGCCCTTCCACCTGGAAGAGGCACACTGCAGAGTCACCTCCTCCCAGAGGGGGTTAAGTGACATTTACTCATGTGAAGTAACCCCGTAGGGCTCTATTGAACATGGAAGTCTCTGAGATGACTCAGGTTGCATCATTTAGAGAGGGCAGAATGTGGTCTGCCAGGGAAAACACGGCCCTAGTAAGTGTACCGTGGACTACACATATGGGATTCCAACAGGGTCACTCATATGGGCACTAGCCTCACACCAGATTTCAAGAATTCATTGGCTGAAAGGCCTGCCGCCGGACGCTCCGCCACGTCTGGCCGCCGGAGTGCTGGAGGACTCAACAGGGTTAGCCCGGTAGGGAACTCTCTGGAGAATTTAGGCGTTAAGGACACCAAAAGCCGACTCTGAGCCAGGCCTCTCAGTGCCACTACCCGTTTGAGGTGAGAACACAGGAGGAAACCGGTTAGACACGCAGGCTATAGAACCTAGCGAATGTGTTAGGAGTCGCCCAGCCCGCAGCTCTACAAATGTCTGCTAGCAAGGCACTACGAGCCAGCGCCCAGGATGATGCGACACCCCTAGTGGAGTGAGCACGGAGCCTGAGCGGGCAGGGCACACCTTGTGCTTCATAGGCCAAGGTGATGGCATCCACTATCCAGTGGGCCATCCTCTGCTTGGAGACAGCCTTCCCCTTCTGCTGTCCTCTGTAACAGACAAAGAGCTGTTCTGAGGTCCTAAAGCTCTGAGTTCTATCCAAGTACTGCCGCAGTGAGCGCACAGAACAGAGCAAAGCTAGGGCTGGGTCTGCCTCCTCCAGGGGCAGCGCTTGCAGGTTCACCACCTGGTCCCTGAAGGGAGTGGTAGGAACCTTGGGCATGTAGCCAGGGCGGGGTCTCAGTGTTGCACTGGAGTCAGCCAGCCCGAACTCAAGGCACGATTTGTCGACCGAAAATGCCTGCAGGCCCCCCACCCTCTTGATCAAGGCCAATGCAGTCAGTAGTAGGGTTTTCATAGAAAGAAACTTCAACTCGACTGACTACAAAGGCTCGAAGGGGGCAGTTTGAAGGTCTCTTAGCACCAATGCCAAATCCCAATAGGGTAGGGAGGGAGCCCTAGGAGGATTTAACCTCCTGGCCCCCCTAAGGAACCTGATCATGCTTCCCCACCGACCTCCCCTCTACAGGTTTGTGGTGGGTGGAAATAGAAGCAACGTAAACCTTCAGGGTGGAGGGGGACAGCGTACGCTCCAACCCTTGCTGCAGGAAGGAAAGCACGGCTCTGATCGAACATCTCCGAGGGTCCTCATGGTGAGAAAAACACCATTCAATGAACAGGTTCCACTTCAGAGCACAGGTCCATCTAGTGGACGGTGCTCAAGCGATAGTGAGCGCTACCTCCTGGGGTAGGTCACCTAGAACCTCCACGTCCCATCCAGGGACCACACGTGGAGTTTCCACAGGTCTGGACGCGGGTGCCAGAGGGTGCCCCGTCTCTGAGAAAGCAGATCCTTCCTCAGAGGAATCGGCCAGGGAGGGGCTGTCGCGAGGAGCATGAGTTCTGGGAACCAGGTCCTGTTGGGCCAATATGGAGCCACTAACAGAACCTGCTCCTCGTCCTCCCTGATCCTGCACAGTGTCTGTGCTAGTAGGCTCACTGGGGGAAACACATATTTGCGCAAGCCCCGGGGCCAGCTGCAGTGCATCTGTGCCAAGTGTTGCCTCGGCTAGGGAGTAGAACCACTGGCAGTGGGTGGTCTCTGGAGATGCAAACAGGTCTACCTGAGCAACTACGAACTGCCTCCAAATCAGCTGAACTGCCTGGGGATGGAGTCTCCATTCCCCTGGAAGTGCTGCTCGTGACAGATCGTCGGCTGCCCGATTGAACACTCCTGGGATGTGGATGGCACGAAGGGACCTCAGATGCTTCTGATTCCAGAGGAGGAGGTGGCGGGCGAGTTTCGACAATGCGGCGGGAGCGTAAACCGCCTTGCCGGTTGATATACACAACGGTCGCATCTGAGGCGGCTCAGGGCAAGGCGTACTGCCAGCAACTCGAGGCAATTGATATGCCAGGAATGGCCTGTGTCGCGGGAGGATCGAGACATGAAAGTACGCGTCCTTCAGGTCGATCACTGCAAACCAGTCTTGGGGACGGATGCACCCGAAAATGCGTTTCTCCATCAACATCTTCAACGACAGCTTGTGAAGTGCACGGTTCAAAACTCGCAGATCCAAGATCGGTCGTAACCCACCGCTTTTCTTGGGCACAATGAAGTCAGGGCTGTAAAACCCTCATCTTATATCGGCTGGAGGTACTGGCTCTATCGCATTCTTTGCCAGCAGGACTGCAATTTCTGCACGCAAGACAGGGGCATCGATGGCCTTGACTGAAGTGAACCGGATGCCCCTGAACTTGGGGGGACGCCGGGCTAACTGAATCGCATAGCCGAGTCTGATGGTCCGCAGGAGCCACCGGGATGGACTGGGGAGCGCTAGCCAGGCTCCGAGAGACCGTGGCAGCGGAACCAATGGGGCCATCGACGTACCCATGGTGGGGCAGCGTGATGGAACACAGGGACCGGCCCGGGGCCTATGACGGCAGGGGGCGGGGTCTGGGTGTGAAGTGTAACACTCACCTAATTCCTCCTCGTGCGGGAGAAAACGCAGGAACCCGGTTTGAGGCTTGTGACAGTCCGGCCTGTGAAGACATGAAGCAGGGACTCGAGTGTTACAGCCCTTACCTGGTTCCACGAATGGGCAGAAGCGGTGCTCTTGGGCAACCCACTGCTGCCCGCTGGAGAGAGAGAAGGGAAGCAGACCCGTGATGCACAGCTCGCAACTCTCCTCCTCTTGAGACCCAGAGACTGAGGAAACCACTCTTTTATTGAAGTTTTAGGTACCGCTGGCTTCTGGACCAACAGCGGCCCTCCACTGGGGGAAGGAGTGGTGCGGTCACCATCTCCCAGTGAGCAGTCTCCTCCATCTCTGGGTCACCCGTCTCAGAGCCTATTGCACTTGCGCTTGCCGCCAGGTTTGGTGGGGGCCTGGACGGGCTGGGCGTCCTGCCTGCGACCGGCTCCATGACGCTGCCTGGTGGAAGGCTGCTGCGGTTGCGTGGGAGCAGGGGCGCCCACGGCGACGAGCAGGCTGAGGGGCTGCAGCCGGAGTGGAAGCAGCAGGTTTCCTTTGGCACATGATGTGTTTGATCGCCTCAGTCTGCTTCTGTGCTGCCGATAAAACTGATGGGCAAAGCTCTCGACAGCGTCACCAAAGAGGCCGGTCTGCGACATGGGAGCATTCAGGAACTGTACCTTCTCATACTCCATGTCAGCTAGACACAGCCAGCCAGAGATGGCGCTCCTGGACCACTAGCGTGGACATCGCATGACCCAGAGACTGTGTGGTCACCTTCGTCGCTCGAAGCGTGAGGTCCGTCACAGCATGCAGTTCATGTAGAACCGTCAGGTCGTGACCACCCTCGTGCAGGTCTTTCAGGGCTTTGGCCTGGTGGACCTGCAGTAACGCCATGGCATGGAAGGCAGAAGCCGCCTCCCCACAAGCTCTATAAGCACTGCCAGTTAGACCTGACGAATACTTACAGGCCCGTGAGGGGAGACACGGGTCACCTTGCAGAGTGGTAGCGGCTGTTGGACACAGTTGCATGGCCACAGACCGCTCCACCGAGGGGATGCCCGTGTACCCCAAAGCGGCCCCACCATCGAGGACCAGCTTGACCCCCACTGAGAAACCATTCACCCAGCCTCGAAGGATCGGGAAACGGTGGAGGATTCCACACGAGCCCGACATTCTCGGCGGCCCGGGAAAGCATGGCCATCATCTCTGGGTCTGGCTCGGACAACGCTACCACACCTGAAGGGGGCAACGCAGCCGGGTTGTCATCCCCGGAGAGAGAGGGCTCGCCCTCCGATGCAGCGATCGACATCTGGTCGTCAGAGGGGGCACCGAAGGAAATGCTGTGTGTACTCTGTCCAGCAGAGGGCCCAGCGCACTCCGTCGGCAGCTCCACCGGCTGCGGCGTGCTAGAGGGGTGAGAAACTCCACTTGGGGAAGCCCTCACCATGATCCTCAAATCACCTCTGACTCCACCGGACGCAGCGCCAACCCAGGTGCCTGGACGAATGCTGGATCGTGGCAGAGGCAGAGGAACACCGCCATGTTTGACATAGCGGAGTCTTTTATGCAACTCCGAGATGGTCATGTCCTCACAAGAAGAACATGAACCATCCACGAAAGCTTTCTCAGTGTGCTGAATGCCCAGACACGTGAAGCAGCGATCGTGACTGTCCTGAGGCACCAGGAAATGACCACATCCAGAAATGCACAGGTGATAAGACATCTTTAAAAAGACGAGATCACCCGTGTTGCTCTTTTAGAGAAATGCTCTTTTAGTGCTGAAGCACGCAGGGGAACTGGCCACGGCACACTCCTGGTGTGGCTGTGTACACGGAGAATGATCTTTCCTTTTTTCCCGTGAGACCGTGACCACTGCTGCTGCGCCGTAACACCCACACTCACTCGCTTTCTCAGTCACTCGCAGAACAGGAGAGCAGTAGTGATACACGACCGGTCGGCTCTGAAGCGAAAAGATGAATTAATGCGGTGCACCTGCTGCCTCTTATACCCGTGCTGCGGGGTGTGCCAGCCAGATGCCAAATGCCGCATGCCAATGTCCATTGGCTCATTTAGTTACACTCGAAGTGGATTGGTGTCTTTGGCGAGATCCCATTCGTCGGTCACCGACGTGACTCGGAGTGACCGACTGAAGGGGAACCGAGATTCTGTTACTACATTTTCATCATTTAATCTGTAATCCGTAATGGACTACAATTTGTAAGTATCTGATGACCATGAGTCTGACAGAAATCAAGAAAGGTAGAAGAAGAACAAAGGAAGTTAATGACACCCAACCTGTTCACACGTGTGCAAGATTGTGAAACCAATTTTCGGCGGATATCACTTTCCGAGCTGCACCGAGTGTCTGAAGACTCAGTGTGTGTCACAGTAGCCTTGAATGAGATGAAACAGACAGGCCCTAATAAATTCTGACGTGGATTAGCCACACTCACACTATTTCCCGGCTCCTCTTAAATAATGGAGATGAACAAGCGTAGGAAAGGAAATATAAACAGACAAATTGACTTTTAAATTATATTTCTGCCCCACTGCCTTGAGAAACTCTTCGCTTTGGTGTAACCAGTTTTCACTGCCTGAGAACAAATTTCATAACCATGACTAACGCCGTACAGCAGTCGTCTCGTTCACCCGCCCGATCGGATTCTCTGCGTGAGGTGCCATGAAGGATTTATGAAACGATTACGAAAAGATTGTGTTTCTGAGGAAAACTGTTTAACAATTCTGGCGAATATGTTTTGGAGAGGCAGGTATACTGGGAAAAGCAGACAGCAGACTTATTTATGCATGTAATGACACTGTTGCGTGCGATGCATGTAAACAGAATTACCCTCGCGAATCTCTTCATCTTTACCGTAAAGATGACGTATGAAATTTAGTGGCTGTGAGGCTAATAATCCTTACAGCGCAATGATGACTGTACTGACAGAACAAGGTAGAATGCATAAACCAGCACATTTTCATAAACTCATATTGGGGTGTTTCTTAAAATACAATGACTTTTTATTCTTTTCTTATGAAAAAGTCACATTACTGTTTTGAAATCTTTTTTCCCCATACGCAGAATTTTTAAGAATTCAATCTTAAAGTAAAAAAAAAAAATCATGAAAAAAAAATGACAGTTTTAAAAATATATTATAATTATACAAAATTATATTTTTTAATTATAAAATATAAAAGTAGTAAAATAGGATCATGAAGACATTTAATTTTGTCAAACATATATATACATATACATATACATACATACATATTTAATTGTGTGCATTAACATAAAATGATGGAAATTACCCTTGTAGCAAAAGAGTTAGACATTTTAATCAAATAAATAAATAAATAAATACATACATACATAAATCAATACATAAATACGTACATACGATTTCCATAACAGAATATTTGAAATGTGGCAGAAACAGCATTGATTTTTTTTATTGTATGGGGAGGAAAAAAGTAAAAAAAATAAAAAAGCCTAAACTGCCCATAAAGACATTTTCTATGTGATTTAAAAATACAAATTTATTTAAAATATTTTTGTGTTGACATATTTTACAAATATTTTAATTTAAAATACTTTACACACAAATTACAACTGTTTCTCTGCTTACTGCATTATTTTATTTTATTTTATTTATTTTTTTATTTTATTTTATTTTGAAGTTTTGGTTTACCAAGTAAATAAAGGGGGTTTGGGAGAATGAGCAAATTATTATTATTATTTTTATTTTTTTTTACTACTATCCTTTTAAGTCTATAGGGCCTAAAGTGTCAATGGATAAAGAAATGTTCTATGCGAGTCCAAAAAACAAAAAAAAAAAAAAGCAAAAAAAAAACAAAAAAGGTTGCATAAACTTGGTTGCGCTGTGTGTATGCTTACCGATGATTACCTCATCAGTCTTTTGTTGTTGTTATTGTTGTTCTTTCTTTCCGTTTTCACATTCACCATTTGTCACATTTAATGTTTACCTCAGCGCTCAGGCTAACATTCATTAGCCGCGGTGTTAAAAATGATTTTTAAAGCGAATAATGTGCAGTCTATATTAGTTAATGCCACGGGGACAGATGCTTCATAGTAATAATTCAGGCATTCTTTCAAACAGTCCCATTGGTATTGTGTTGCTTAATATGAACTGAAAGGTGTAGAATGAAGATTAATGACTCACCGAACTACCGTGCAACACGAACAGGAGCAAAAGGCGACTGACCGCGACTTCATGCTTTGCGTGTTTGTTATGAGGTGGAAGTTGTACATGTCAGAATAATGTGACCTCCTCGACCTCTGAGAATCCGGCATGTGAGCTGAACCATCCAGATGTGTCTTTGATTCAAGGCTACAGGGACTGATTACTAAAATGGAGTCGTAGCATTTGGCTCAAACCCAATCCTTTCATCGTATAAGAAAACACAGGAAATTCGAACAAGCATGAGAGTCTAATTGAGAAGGGCATGTCTCTGCGCAGTCATCTTTCAGAGAGAGAGAGCAGAGTCCAAAACGCTGCTTGACTTTGCAGCCGTTAAGTACTGATACAACAGTCAAGCACTGACACACATCTCTCCAAACTAGCTTCAGGGGTTGATGAAGTAAAGCCACTCAAACGGCGTACTGCAGGAAAGGCTGGTGAGGTGCGGGGAAAAATGAAGAGGTGTCACTTCAACTCTTGCTTGGTGTAAAGTGATTCAGCCCTTTACTAATATAAGCATCTCATCAAACATCATAGCATATGGGTAGTCAGGCAGCTATGCTAAGCTATGCTATATTAGCTCTATAGGAGGCTTCCGTTTCACATAAGTAGTACAGAAGCAACAAACTAAGCGAGAGACCATGTGAGAGAGCTGCTAATTTCATGGTATGTCAAGGTGGCATCAGTAGTCTATTTTCCACAATGCTTTGCTTTAAGAATAATTATGGCGCAAGATGTTGAGCAAGTACGTGTCACCATGTGATCGCACAGTAAAGGTGTGAACAAACATTCAGCACACTTTGCCGGTGTCTTAGTGTTAACATATCGACACATAACACATCAGTCACTAGGTAAGATGAGACGATGCAATGAGATGAAGCACGTGACTACATTTTGAGGAGAAAAAAAATCATATCAATCTGTATGTTGGAAGGAGCACATGGAAAATGTGACCATTTCTGTTCAAAATGCAATTTTTCGTGGTTATTGGTTATTATTGTTGACTAAAGCTAATACTGTTAAAGCATTTTATGAATCATGAAATAACGCTCAAATAGAATATAAATATTAGATTTAGATTAAAAAAATGTAAACGGAACATCTTGAAGCACTAAACTTACTAAATGATATAAATCTTGGTTATAGATGTTGGTTATTATTGTTGACTAAAGCTAATAGTATTAAAGCATTTTATGAATCATGAAATAACATTGAAATAAAATATAAATATTAGATTACAAAAACGGAAACAGAATATTCTGAAACACTAAATTTACTAAATGGATATAAATCTTGGTTATAGATGATTATTATCGTTGACTAAAGCTAATACTATTAAAGCATTTTATGAATCATGGATAAAAATAAGTAAAAGCGAACTAGAAATCTAAAACTGAAATAAAAATAAACAATCTAAATATACATAAAAAAAAATAAAAGAAAAAAAGGAAAAAGAAACATGAAAATATAAAACTATAATAGTACATAAATAATACTAAAACAACACAGAAAATTCAAAGAGGAAGATTTTCAGATATATTAGTTTAGCTGGCTCTCGCAAGACGACAGCAGGGCCGGTCTAACCCATTAAGTGATATAGGCGATGCCTAGGGTGCCAAATGAGGCAGGACTGGCACTGTGTGATGGCTATAAAAAGCATGATAGTTAGCCTTATATGTTGTGTGAAGCATACTGAACTACTCTGAATTGGGACTGAAGCTTTCGAGCATCAAAAAAGGACACCAAAGCACCATGAAAGCATATGACTTACGCACTGTATTCCAAGTCTTCTAAAGCCATACGATAGCTTTGTGTGAGGAACAAATGAAATTTGAGCCTTTATTCACTGATAATTCTCCACTTCAGAGGACTGATAAATCACTGAAGCAGAGTCAGTGAGCAGAACACAAGAATCGATGCATAAACAAATCAACAAATCAACCGATTTGTTGAGAGAAAAAAAAAAAAAAAAAAAAAAGCATGAACACCGGGAACTGGATATTGCCATATATCTCAAAAGCACACAGAGAAGAGCTAAGGCTGATTAAATGTCAAAAATAAAAACAGCACAAGCATATGTGACCCTGGACCACAAAACCAGTCATAAGGGTCAATTTTTTGAAATTGAGATTTATATATAATCTGAAATAAATAAGCTCTCCATTGATGTATGGTTTGTTAGGATAGGACAATATTTGGCTGAGAACTATTTGAAAATGTGGAATCTGAGGGTGCAAAAAAATCAAAATACTGAGAAAATCACCTTTAAAGTTGTCCAAATGAAGTTCTTAGCAATGCATGTTACTAATCAAAAGTTTCAGAGTTTTTATATATTTACGGTAGAGAATTTACAAAATATCTTCATGGAACATGATCTTTACTTAATATTCTAATGATTTTGAGCAATTTTAACCCATGCAATGTATTTTTGGCTATTGCTACAAATATACCTGTGCTACTTAAGATTGGTTTTGTGGTCCAGGGTCAAATATATCAATATATTATCTCATTTATCAAAAACATCTAAGACAATGTACCTTAAATTTATCTTAAAAAAAAAAAAAAAACCCTACCCTGACCTCCTCAATGTTTAGAGATCTTGATATGACTCAAAGAGGTGCTATTCATAAGACAACTAAAACATCTTTAGCTGCACTAATGAATTAGAAATCGATCTTTAGGTAATTAATTTTGTTGTGAATCATGGCTTTATTACTGAGAAAATGTACTTCATCGAACCATGACTCAGCGAATCAGGAGTCTGGCGACATAACGACCTCTAATCGCTGCATCTCGTTCTGTTACCATTCTATACGACCCTTATCCCCACCCTTTTTTGTCCTACACTTTCCTTTCGGTTGCTCTGCTGTGTCATGGCAGACTCATCTCATTATCCATCTCAGCGAGTCCCCTCGCCACCTCGAGTCAGGTGCTGGCGCGTTGGGCACGTCGGTAACCGTGGCAATATGACACCCAGTGAGAGGCTGTGATATATATAGCAGGCCTCTAGTGAGAGTCACATGGGCCTCCCCAGTGTCAGTCCGGCCCACTCCGCCCCCGAGATCTGTTCTATTGATCTACGTAAATGAGGCATCTGTCTCACACTCAAAATAGCCCTTAGAAATTACACGGATCCCAACTGGCCTCTCCGTCAATGTCAGGTCACACCGGCGTTTGTCGCCAAACTGTCAAAGAGATGTGCTTACTTCACGCTAGGTGTGTGCGAGATGCAAAGATGTCATTTTCTTGACTCAAGAACATATCAATATCAATATCAAAAACAGATTGACTCTGCACTTTCCATTCAGTTTAACTGTCAACTTCCTGCACTTTGAGCTCCTTTATCATACAGTACCTTCACATGTACAATCTGTACTCTTGTGTCAGGACCGTTGAGCAGAGTATGTAAACGTAGATTTATGACTGGAATCCATCAGTAGCACTTACGGAGTGACGCAGCAGAGGTCACGTCACATATACAGGTCACTAAACAGAACATTCATGGAGCAGTCAGTTTAAATGATGGATAGAAAGATGGATAGAGAGATGGATAAAAAGACAGACAGACAGACAGATGGATAAACAAATGTACAGACAGATGTACAGACAGATGTACAGACATACAGACAGACAGACAGACAGACAGACAGACAGATAGATAGATAGACAGATAGATTTACAGGACTGATAGACATGCACAGAAAGACAGATGGATAGAAAGATGGATAGACAGACAGTTGGATAAAAATACAGACAGATGGATAGAAAGATGGATAGAGAGATGGATAAAAAGACAGACAGATGGATAAACAAACAGACAGACGGACAGACAGACAGACAGACAGGGAGGCAGGCAGGTAGGCAGACAGACAGACAGACAGATAGATAGATAGATAGATAGAATCAAGACAGACATAAAAAAGACAAGATATATAAACAGCGACAGACCGATAGACAGGCAGACTGATAGACGTACATAAAGATGAAGTGATATATAGACAAAAAGACAGACAGACATCAATGCTTAACACAGAGTCAGTCTTTGAGAATGTATATTATGTGTGTAAGAATGAGAGATATGCTAATCAAACATGATTGTGAAGTGTTTTGTAAGTCCCCAGCAGCTTCAGAAGGGACCCGGGGACATCATTAGCCTCACTGATGATTACACACACACACACACACACACACACACACACACACAAACAGAGAGAGCTCCTGTAGCGCAGCTATGATCGACCCACACTAGCTGGGGAAGAGCTACAGGTCAATGTATTGTTCCTGTTGTTGTTATTATTATAATGATTGCATTTATTATTATTATTACTATAGTCCTGAGTGGACTTGTTGCATTCTTTGTCTCTCTCTCTCACTCAGTGACAACTTAATTAGTACTAGGCCTCAGGATAATAACACAGAGAGAGAGAGAGGGAGAGAGAGAGAGAGAGAGAGAGAGAGGAGAGAGAGAGAGAGAGAGAGAGAGAGAGAGAGAGAGAGAGAGAGACTCTCTCTCTTGACTGCCTTGACTGCCTTTCCATATGGTGTCCAGTGAGGAAGTGCTGACCAACAACATGTCCACTATAAACGTGACTGGTTTGGTTTAAGTTTCTGGGCTGAGTGCTCATGTCTGGCTGGCAAATCCCTTCATGTTGAGGGTTGCCAGTGACTGTGGGTCTATTGCAACCAAGACTGTACAGAAATACGTGACGCCGTGTTGAGCTTCATCCAACACACCGCCATTAATCAAAAATAGACATCCGTTATGGTGTCATTCACAGCAAGTCATCAGACATATGCGTTGTTATTCACCGGCATGAGTTAGAGCCATGGATCTTCTGTAAATATAAAATTACATGAGGGAATTATGATAAACAAAGACAACAGACTTCTCTCAGTTACGATAATTTTCACTTTAGTGAAATTATAAAAGGGGGAAAATGCACTCAATATAACATTAATCATGCTCTCTAACCTGTACATAAATTCCATAAGAATTTTTCCCACTATTTGAACAATTATATTCCCACTATGAGCAAATATTATTATTATATATTACATATAACTAATAATATAATATAATATAATATAATATAATATAATATAATATAATATAATATAATATAATATAATATAATAAATGCCGGGCAAAAGATTAATCGTGATTAATCTCATCCAAAATAAATGTTTTTGTTCACACAATATATGTGTGCATACTGTGTATATTTATTATGTATATATAAATACACACCCATACAGTATATATTTTGAAAATATTTACATGTATATATTTTTATTCACATAATTAACATTATATATAAATATATTTAAAATATAAACATAACATATTTTTTCTTAAATATATCCATGCATGTGTGTGTATTTATATATACGTAATAAATATACACAGTACACACACATATATTGTGTAAACAAAAACGTTTATTTTGGATGCGATTATTCGGGATTAATCTTTTGCCCGGCATTAAACATAACATAACATAACATAACATAACATAACATAACATAAATATTTACTTGACATTTCATTTAATTACCTTGATAAAAAATTTAAAATAAATTAGCAGCTTTAATCAATTAAACTAATATAATCTAATGTAATAATTGTCGTAAATAAATAAATAAATAAATATTGTCAGTACTACTCTATACACACACATAAAAAATGAAAAAATACAGGTATAATAATATAATATAATATAATATAATATAATATAATATAATAATTTTATTATAGTGTATTATAATACATTATTTGGAATATCATGTAATTAACTTGAATAAAATATAAAATAAATTGCCATCCCTATTCTATACACACACAAAAACAAATATAATAATAATAATAATAATAATAATAATAATAATAATAATAATAATAATAATAATAATAATCAGAGGTGTAAAGAGTACCTGAAAACCATACTTGATTAAAAGTACAGATACCTTACAGTGAAAATTACTCCACTACAAGTTACAAGTCACCAGTTCCAAAACAACTTGAGTAAAAGTCTTAGAGAATCCAGGGGTGGGTAGAGTACACAAAAACTGTACTCAAGTAAAAGTAAAAGTACTTATAGAAATATTTACTCAAGTAAAAGTAAAAGTAATAGTCTGAATAGTTACTTGAGTAAGAGTAAAAAAGTATCGGATAAAAAAAAAAACAAAACAAAAAAACAAACAACTCAAGTAGTTAGTTACTAGTTACTTTGGATCATATACTGAATATCTAGTCTATTTTTATTTAGATATATAGATAAAAATATCTATCTATCTATCTATCTATCTATCTATCTATCTATCTATACACACACACACACACACAGTCTTCAGTGTCACGTAATCATTCAGAAATCATTCCAATATATTGATTTATTATCAATGCTGTTCTTTTTAGCTTTCTATTCATCAAAGAATCCTGAACAAAATGTCACAGGTTCCAAAAAATATTAAGCAGCAAAACCGTTTCCAACACTGAATTATTTCTGAAGGATCACATGACTCTGAAAACTGGAGTAACAGCTGATGAATATTCTGATTTGCATCAATGAATTAAATTATATTTTAAAGTATATTAATTATGTATTATATGTATATATGTAGGCATAACCTCTTACACGGAGAAGAAAACTCAGATACTGAACATAACAAAACAAATGCACATTGACAGATCTTCTTCCGTCTGTTCTGCAAAATGTAAACAAATGTATATTTCTGTAAGTGTAAATATTGTGAAAATATCAACATTAAATGATGTTTTATTAAGAAAGTTCGGGAGGAGCACGTTCAGATAATTAACCTAATTAACACGAGAGGAGCACAATCAGTAATCAACCCAGTTAACAAGATAAGATGTGTGTGTATATATACACAGCAGACTCGCCTCTGTTCCTTGACAGTTTTCCAGCATCCCTCCGCCACCCCTTCTCCGCACTTACATCTATTCCTTTCCTAACCTGTAGGGGGGTACTCAGGGTTTGAGTACCCCCCTACCCTAGGGTTTGAGTACCCTAGCTCGGAATCCTCCCCTCGGACAGCACGCCAAATACGCATAAACTTTATTCTATTTATTATATGTAAGTGTGAATTCGTGAATTGTGTCCAGGCATTCCTCAGAACAGGTCGCGCGCCGCTGTGCAGAGCTACCGCGCATTTCATAATTTGTGACAGCTTATTTAATGTAGCTATAAATTATACATTGTATTTAATGTATAAGGTACATGTACAACAAACTGGTGCGTTGTGGTTTAGTGTATTGTAATCGAATGTAGCCTATCTATACCTGTGGAACCGTAGACAGCATGCGCGGTGTTCATCTAATAAAGATCTTCATAGCTAGCAAACAATAGCCTTTGCAGATTTACTTTCAATTGACTGTAGATCCAAAGCCACGTCTTCAACGCTCTTGATGTTCTTAAACTTTCTGTTACAACTCTGAGTGAGAACCGCTTTAGATGACTGCGCGTGCAGCAGAACTGAATGAATCATTCAAACTGATTCACGAACCAATTCACTGGTTTGCGAACTGGTTTGATCCGATCAAGCCTTTGAACATAATTGACTCAAAATAATGAATCATTCGTGAATAGGCATCGCTCATTGCTCGTCAAAAGTAGACGGTGCATTTGGAATAAATTGAAGCATTTTTAACATGTATTGCATTAAGATAAAGTAACGAGAGGAGCGTCGCCCACAGTAACGAAGTAAAAGTACCGTTTTTTTTCACTAAAAATGTACTTGAGTAAGAGTAAAAGTACCCATTTTTAAATATACTCTAAAAGTATTAGTTACCCAAAAAATTTACTCAAGGAAATGTAACGAAATAAATGTAACTCGTTACTACCCACCTCTGAGAGTATCTGATTTTAACAGTACTTAAGTATTTTACTTATACTAAATATAGGCTCAAAGATGCACTAGTTAAAGAGATATTCCAGTCAAAAACTGTAACGTTGCGGAGAAGCTGGGGAAAACAGGCAGAGGCAATGATCTATGTGCAGGTATTTCATGGAAAAACTAGAACAAACTATAAGCCACAAACCAAAGGGAACAAAGAACAGAATGATGGGCAAACAGACAACCATTACATTCAACAATTCACAAAGAACTAAAGAAACACTACGGCTATATTATATTACATATATATATATATATATATATATATATATATATATATATATACACACACACACACACACACACACACAGGAGGCTAACAAGCTTAACAAGATAAAATACAAACTGACTACAAAACACCACAGGAGACAGGAAGTGACATAAAAGTCCGAGACAAGGCATAGAGAACATGTAACAAAATCAAGAAAGAGCTGATTTGTGAGGAGAGCAATCACGTTTATTTTCTAAAACCAAAATAAAACTGAACACCTCAAAATTGCAAATAAATAAATAAAAATAAAGAAAATAAAATTAAAAAGTCAAAGTCTTGCACTGGATGTGCTGGTTTCAGTCTCATTGCCAGCTGCAGTCATGTCCTTATATTTAAAACACCTGTGATTCACAACTACTTGTTAAGGAACTCGCATTCGTGTAAAGTAGCCTTGTTGACAAGTTTGAGTAAGGGCAAAACGCACAAGATATAGTACTTTCAGTGCCCTGTAGTTGGCGATATAACATCTTTTGTAGCAGAAATAAACTGCTGCAGAAAAGCTAGGTGCCATGCAAAATGTAATATGTAACTGCAACACTCATTTCAAATGTAGTGGAGAAAAGAGTACAGATACTCATTCAAAAATGTAGTGAAGTAGAGAGTAAAAGTTGTTAATATCTTTGATACTCAATACAACTACAAAGTATCCGAAAAGATACTCAAGTACAGTAATTAGTTACATTTACTTCAATACTTTACACCTATAATAATAATAATAATAATAATAATAATAATAATAATAATAAATATAATCATTAATTGTGATAAATTATTTGTAATATCATGTAAATAACTTGATTAAAATTTAAAATAAATGGCCTGTCCTATACCAAACACACTGAATCTAAATAAAAAAACAAATAACCACGGCTGACACCAAGCCATTTATAGCAAACACTCTTGTTAGAAATGACAACAGCCTGAGCTGAATAGGAAGCAGTTTGCTCCAGTCAGTCCATCAGAGTTCAGCCTAACAGCATGCAGCACAAGAAGGGGAGAAGGACAGTAGCTGTCATTTAACACAACTTGCCCTCCGAGCCTGTAGTCAAACAGCTTCGTAACACTAGACTTCGTCACACAAGCTCTCTCTCTCTCTATCTTCTGTCAGCTTAAGTGACAAGTGACCTAAAATCTTACCTTGAATGAACCTACCCTGCTTCTTCCTGTTGAAACGACTGTCAAATGGGGTACCCTACAACCATGCACCAAAACGAATACAAAACAATGTTGACAAACAACAGAGAGAAAAAATAAACAAAAAATCTAGGAAAAAATGAAGATGCCAACATGACAGACCTCAAGGACACTAGAATAGGCCTGCTCCGGCAGACTCAGAGAAAGAGAGAGATTTGCAAGAGAAGGCCAGGAGGACTGTTTTTGTTCACAGAATTCCCCTGACAGTTGGAGGGACAAGGTTACCTATAAAAGGCCCTTCTGTAAATCACATGCTCATCAGCACTGTAGTAAATTAACTCAAATTTTTGGGAATTGGATCTGAACGACCCAGTTCGATTAAAATTTGATTGAACTGATTCAAAATTTAACTTACACTTTATCAACTAGTCGTCCAGTGTCGTAGTCGAATTTAGTGTGTCTTATCAATTCTGTTTTACTACTCGTGGCCAACGATAATTCAAACAAAATGCTCATTTTACTATGAGCAAGGTAACACAAGATCTGGGCAAATGTTTAGACTTTAAAATTACACAACACAAGACAAGGATTCTTTATAAATGAAACAGACTTTATTTGCTATTCTAACACATTAAACTAAACACATGGAACTAAATCAATAAACATACACACACACACACACACACACACACACACACACACACACACTGAAGATGAGATTTACGGAGTTTGTATGAAGTTCCCAAAATTCTAGTATCTTACTAGATCTTTAATCTCAACCTGAGAAAAATCATAAAGCAGATATTTCCACTTCTCTTTACTGCTTAAAGATTTATCACCAGTTTCCAGCAACAAAGGAGATTTTGTTTGAGTTGACAGCTGATCGTGGGGTTTTCCTTTCCTGGTTGAGGGAACCACGGTGCTGCGGATTGGTTCCTGATCTGTCGTTGGATGACGTCTTTTGGGAAATGCCCTCGTGGTGATTGGTTGGCTTCCTTGTGACGCAGAAGCTTTGGAAGTTCTTCTCAGAGTTTCTTTGCGTGGCTTCAGGCTTCTAAAGATTTCTGAAAGAGTCACAAAGTTTGACGAAGTGTTTGAGTTCTGGAGTCTCGCTCGCCTGGTGGTACCCCGTGCAGTTCCTTATCATGCATAAATCACATGCTACTCAATTTTTCACGTGGGGAAAATGTCCTTGCAGGTTTTAATAACTTCAATAAAGTTTCGTAATACCAATATTGTACACATTACCACATTTTCATTCATTTCAACGTTCTTCAATTATCGTGACCATTCATTCGAGATCAAACTCCAAATATCTGGCACACACATTAATAGCATTATCTGCTGAAAGGGGTTATAAGGCAAAGATTAAAATATCCTAGATTCCAATAAACACATCAAACATATATTTTACGACATAACCACATTATTTGGGGAGTATGGTTGCTCTTTTTTTACTTTTAAATGATTTTTAAATGATTGTCTGTTGAAAATCATCATGCAAGGTTCTGTGGTCTTTTGTTTGTAAAAGAAAAGAGGGTGAGTTGGGTTTCAGAAGAGCAGGAAGCAGATGGTCAAAGTGAGTCATGGGACGGTCACGCTGTATGGATCCTGTGGCTGCTTTTGCAGGTCTGAGGATCAGTTAATTATCCTTTTCCGTTGGACATACTGGTCCCATACATTGCTCGACCAGAGGTGCTTCTCCACGTATTGCATGAACGAGCTCCTTAGTTCTTGATACAAAAGAGCTTTGTTGTCTTCTGATTAGATTAGTTCTTTATCACTCTTCTGAATGGATAAATACAAGGCGCTGACAGGTAATCAACCTAGAACATTGACGTCATGTGATAGTGCAATTAGTTTAGGCTGCAGATGAGTTGGGGGGGTGTTTAGATTCTCCAGGAATATGTTCAATATCTCACGTGGTGGCCTGCTCGAACAGAGATCCTACAGCACTTAATTTGTTATGCTGATATCAAAAACAATCAACAACAACATTCTCTCATCCGTGAATGAACATAGAGGTCAAACCAGTAGCTATTGACTTTTTGACATAGCAAGTCTTCATTACGGCACTTTATCATTATTTAAGCTGCAGTATCCAAGTCCAAATATTTTACCACACTTGACAAAAAGAGGTGAATTCAGAGCATTACATCATAAAAAAAAGAAAAAAAAAGAAAAAGAAAAAGAAAAAGGAAGTTATTAAATAAATGAATAGTTAAAAATAAAATTATAACTATTCATATATTCATATTATATTTTATTTAAAAAAATAAATAAAATAAATGTTATTTATTTATTTATTTATTTATTTATTTGAGCACAAGTCTCCTATTTATTTGACCAGAAATACAGTAAAAACAGTAATTTGGTGCAATATTAGGGTCAGTAATACACTACCAGTCAATAAGTTTTTGAACAATAAGATTTTTAATGTTTTTTTTTTTTTTTTAAAGAAGTCTCTTCTGCTCATCTGCATTTATTTCATTCAAAGTACAGCAAAAACAGTAAAATTTTGAAATATTTTTACTATTTACTATTTTACTGTTTAAAATAACTAACTTTTCTATTTGAATATATTTTAAAATGTAATTTATTCCTGTGATCAAAGCTAAATTTTCAGCATTCAGTGTCACATGATCCTTCAGAAATCATTCTAAAATTCTGATTTGCTGTTCAAGAAACATTTTCTATTTTTATATTATTATTATTATTATTATTATTATTATTATTTATTTATTTATTTATTCATTTATTTATTTAGGAGAAATAACTTATAGAAAATAATACTTTTATTTAGCAAGGATGCTTTACATTTATCAAAAGTGATAATAAAGACATTTATAATGTTACAAAATATTTCTATTTCAGTTAAATGCTGTTCTTCTGAACTTTCTATTCATCAAAGAAACCTAAAAAAATGTTAAAAAACATTAATAATAATAATAATAATAATAATAATAATAATAATAATAATAATAATAATAATAATAATAATAATAAATGTTTTTGAGCAGCAAATCAGAATATTAGAATGATTTCTGAAGTATCATGTGACTGGAGTAATGATGGTAAATATTCAGCTTTGAAATCACAGGAATAAATTACATTTTAAAATATATTCAAATAGAAAAGTTATTTTAAATAGTAAAAATATTTCAAAATTTTACTGCTTTTGCTGTTCTTTCGATCAAAAAAAAAAAAAAAATGCCAGCTTGGTGAGCAGAAGAGACTTATTTTAAAAACATTAAAAATAGTGTTCAAAAACCTTTGACTGGTAGTGTGTTAATGTTTATGAAAGTTTCTTATGCTCACCAAGGCTGAATTTATATAATGAAAAACACAGTAAAATATTAATAATGTGATTTATTGTTACAATTTAAAATAACTGTTTTCTATTTTAATTATAATATAATTTATCCCAGTGATGTTAAAGCTGAATTGTCAGCATCATTACTCCAGTCTTGAGTGTCACATGATCCTTCAGAAATCATTGTAATATGCTGATTTCTAAAATTTTGAGAATTTGAAAGTTCAAAAGAACAGCATTTATTAAAAAATAAATAAAATAAATAATAATAATAATAATAATAATAATAATGATGATGATAATAATAATAATAATAATAATAATAATAATAATAATAATAATAATAAAACATTATATGTTTACTGTCACTTTCAATCAAATATGCCCAATGGCTGAATAAAACTTCACTTCTTACAAAAAAAAAAAAAAAAAAAAAATCACCTTACTGACTCCCACATTTTTGAATGGTTGAACTAACTGTGCTATTATTTTACTGAAATTTGTACTGTTTTTTCTCCCCCATAACTCCAGAATATATATCCAGGACTATCATTTCTACTGCTTTTTTCTCCTTTTAACCCTTATAACTCCGGAATATGTATAGATTAAATGTGAAAAAACTGTAAACGTTTAAGTATAGTAATAGTCATTAGAGGTAATAACTTTGCCAACTGCAGCTTTTGGATCAAAAAGGCTTATTTCTCCATTGACAGTCATCCAAAAGTCTTTTGCAACTAGCATATAAAGCCACACATCATTCAAAATATTATGAATTCCAGCCAAACGACTGTCACTGAGATGAATGGGAATGCTAACATTTAGATTTCTCCAGGTATTAAAGACCTCTTTGATTTAGACTCTGAATTATGCTGTAACTCCAGTCAAGTGGCCACTAACAGTTTTATTTACTCAGCAAAGCCAGTTTTTACCTGCATCTGGCTCTTCGCAAGTGTTATTTTTAAACCCTGTCACCCTAAAAGCTTTGAAGTTTTTATTACAATAAGCAGTCACCTAAACTACCCCGTGCGTGAGTGTACTCACTGCCTCCGGCGCTGGGACTAAAGGTAAGTTTTTCTTCCTTGTTCAAACTTTAAGGAGGCCGAATGGGAGAGCAGATATCATCGTATATAATAAGGACGTCTTCTTTATTTTTTATGTGCGTGACATTGAAAGAGACACAGGCCTGGCGCCACATAAATCAAGTTGACAGTGCAATGGATTTGTAATGGATTAAAAAAAAAGACAAAAAAAGCTCAGGAATAGTTCTCTCTTCTCCTCATCCCTGCAAATATCCCAAGAGGCTCAGCTCCATTTAAGATGTATGTAATTACTTAATTTCATCCATCAATGATGGGCGAGGTGAACGCAATTTGTCAATCATCTACGGCTATATTGCAGTGACATTCTGTAATGAACATATGTGAAGATTTGTACGTGTGGGAAATGTTAAGAGTCATTCTTGTGGAAAATGCCCAACTGTAAACATTCAACACATACTGTCTTCATTGACAGACACACACAAGCATATATTATGGGTACAAAGTTCAAGGATGATTCATCGCTCTAATGCGTTTGTGCTGTCAACTGAGCAGTGCATGGCAAAAACAAGGAGAAAAAAAAAAAATCTATATTTCATATTCACTTAGTCATAGCAAACTCACTGCTGAAAAAAACTACAAAATATCAAATCCAATTTTGTGTAGCATGACTACAAACTATACTCACAATTTCAAATAGTTAAACTACATTCAAGTACACTATTTATCTACACTTATTGGGTTAGTTCACCCAAAAATGAGAATTCTGTCATTATTTACTCTCATAAATATTTTACCCTCATGTCATTCCAAACCCAAAAGACCTTCGTTCATCTTCAGAACACAAATTAAGATATTTTTGATGAGATCCAAGAGCTTTCTGACCCTCCTATTGACAGCCACGCTTTGATCATAATGTAAACAACGTAAGTGCGTGGTGCTGCTGACACAGAACACACATGCGCGCGCTTTGATTGGAACGTAACCAATGTAAGCGTGTGGTGCTGCTGACACAGAACACACATGTGCGCGCTTTGAGCATAATGTAACCAACGTAAGTGCGTGGTGCTGCTGACACAGAACACACATGCGCGCGCTTTGATCATAATGTAAACAACGTTAGCGCGTGGTGCTGCTGACACAGAACACACATGCGCGTGCTTTGATTATAACGTAAACAACGTAAGCGCGTGGTGCTGCTGACACAGAACACACATGCGCGCGCTTTGATCATAACGTAAACAATGTAAGCGCGTGGTGCTGCTGACACAGAACACACATGCGCGCGCTTTCATCAGAACGTAAACAATGTAAGCGCGTGGTGCTGCTGACACAGAACACACATGAGCGAGCTTTGATTATAACGTAAACAACGTAAGCGTGTGGTGCTGACACAGAACACACATGCGCGTGCTTTGATCAGAACGTAAACAACGTAAGCGCTTGGTGCTGCTGACACAGAACACACATGCGCGTGCTTTGATTATAACGTAAACAACGTAAGTGTGTGGTGTTGCTGACACAGAACACACATGCGCATGCTTTGATCAGAACGTAAACAACGTAAGCGCTTGGTGCTGCTGACACAGAACACACATGCGCGTGCTTTGATCAGAACGTAAACAACGTAAGCGTGTGGTGCTGCTGACACAGAACACACATGCGCGTGCTTTGATCAGAACGTAAACAACGTAAGCGCTTGGTGCTGCTAACTCAGAACACACATGCGCGTGCTTTGATCAGAACATAAACAACGTAAGCGCTTGGTGCTGCTGACTCAGAACACACATGCACGCGCTTTGATCGGAACGTAAACATACGTTGTTTACATCCAATTCAAAGTGCGCGCATGTGTCGTGATACTCTTCAAAATGGCGCCCTAGGGTGACACGGAGGAGACGTATTGTTGAATAAAGTTATGGAAAAACAGTGTTTGCATTGCCTTCCTTCTGATCCCAACATTAGGAAAAAGTAAATGAACTTCATTTTTATGAAGATCCAGACCACGTATCTATACATAAACATCCAGTATCTATACATAACCTGACAATTTTATCAAAGCCTAATTTTTAGTACAAAACATCTCAATTGAAAAAAAGTACAGTACAGTAAATATATACATAAATCAAATGTAGTAACAAATACTAGAATTTAAAATTAGCTGTAAAACAGACAACCTAATATGCCAGACAGGAGCTGGTGACTTCTGAATTAGTTCATTTATGATTTTATGAAACATCTGAACAAACTGATTCACTAGAATGAATCAAACTCTCAAACATACAAAGCAAACTAATACAAAACTACAAATAATACTGTTGCTACTGTTACTGTACAGTTTATTAGAATACATTATTTAGTAGAATATATATATATATATATATATATATATATATATATATATATATATATATATATAGAATACACAAAAAAAGTTTCTTTTCTTTTTTTTTTTTTTTTTTTTTGAAATCTCTTATTCTCACGAATGATCCATTTATTTGATGGAAAAAGTAAAACAGCAATATTGTGATGTATTATTAAGATTTAAAAGAAATGCTTTCTATGTTAATATATTTTATATTCCTGAGAAAGCAAAGCTGAATTGTCAGCATCATTACTCCAGCCTTCAGTGTCACATGATCCTTCAGAAATCATTCTAATATGCTGATTTGCTGCTCAAAAAAACTTATTGACCCCAAACTTTTGAACAGGATTCTTCAATCACTGTCTTGTTAGAAACCATCTGCAAACTTCTAAGCCAGTCACTTGTCATTTCACTCTGAATGCTTTGAGTTTTAATGACAAAATGGAAACTGTAATCCTGAGAAATTTCAAAGATTTCTTATTTGTCCTTCCCTCTGCTCATTTCTGTCCTACATTAAACAGATTCTTTTTCTCTTTTTTGAAGCAGTACTTATGTTTTCACTGCGGTTCTTTAGATCTTCAAAAGGCAATGATACTGTCAGTGTATTCAGGCCGGATTCAGTAAGAATCAATCATGCCTACTGCTAGCGATGCTTATTTGCACACACTGTCTGCATTGTTCTAGCATGCAGTTCAGTAGAAACAATAATGCAAATGCGCCACAAGCCAGCAGAGATAAACTGGTTAAAATGAACTGCGGAACAAAATGGAGATGCAGGTTTTAATGCTTCAGCGCTGTGAACAAAACGTGGAGCAACCGTTTAGTCTACATTTCTAAGTGATCAATATGCTTTGATTTGAAAGCAAAATGCACTTAACTTTACTAAATATATTTTCTCAGAGTATAAAACTGCGAAGGCAATTGTAAACAGATACTATATGAGCCAAGTGAGTGAGAGAGAGGCAGAAAGACAGAGAGAGAGAAAGTTACTCAGGTTCAGGCTTTAATTTTCCTCACTGTTAATGGAACACATTAAATGGTGATTTTACAGCCCTGTAGAAAAGCAAGGAAGGACATGAGAGGCAGGAGCTAAACCTGGAAAGAAAAGGATAACTATAGTATAAGACATGGTAAATGTCAGAGGCAGGGGTGGGAGCAGTAAATCGCTTCATTTAAGGCCGTGGGGGCCAATGGGAACGTACCAGTCGTTATGATGTCATGTCTGGCCAATGCAAATATGGGCTTTGTCCCAAATGCCTCTCTAAGTCCAGTGGTCTTCCTTTGAGTCCCCATTTTGGTGATGTAATGTTGCATAGACTGTCCACTGTCAGGGAACCTGAATAAAATCCAAATAATTGTAGGCTCATCAAAAGGCCACATCCAAGGTGCATATGAGAAGTAATGGAGGTTCTTTTGAAACCTGCAGTACAAGGATAAATGGGACTCCTTATGGCCTAATGGACTTCACAAACACATGCAAACATCGCATAACAGCCATCAAAACCACAATTATACACAAGTGTGGCAATTATGGACAGGAACAAGGATCTCTAGAGGTAGGAATGCATTAAAATTGTGGAAAACAAGTTGACTCTAAATATGAGACTCTCTGAATTATCCATTTATCATTCTGTTGTAGGTCCTGTTGTAGCATTCTTTGATCATGTATATTATTATATGTGTATGTATATGTATATGTAAATAAAGGTGCATCTCAAAAAATTTTAATATTGTGAAAAAGTGTTTGTTTTTTTTGTAACTTATTTCAAACAGTGAAACTTTCATATATCCTAGATTCATTACATGTAAAGTAAAACGCCTCTAGGTTACGTATGTAACCCTAGTTCCTCGAGGGAACGAGACGCTGCGTCGAAACGCTCTGGGGAACGCCTCCAGCGTGATCGCGCTCTGAACACGTGTGAAATCTGTCCAAAGGATGGGCGAGACGTCACGGGCGGGTGACGTCAGAGACCAGGAAGATATAAAAGCACGTGCGGTGGAACCGGCGTCAGCTTCCAGGAATGAAGCAAACGCTCGCAGGGATGCCGGAAGTATGGCTTCGAGACGCAGCGTCTCGTTCCCTCGAGGAACTAGGGTTACATACGTAACCTAGAGGCGTTCCTCTTCAGGAACTCGAGCTGCGTCGAAATGCTCTGGGGAACGAGGTGCCCACGCCGCCAGACTTCCAAGTCCCTGCCCTGTGTGTATCCCTAGGAGCACAACGAGGGCGAGAGAACGGAAGCGCCTGGAGTGGCCCGCATATCGAGGCCATAGAACCTGACAAAAGTCAGGGGCGTGGACCATCTCGCAGCGTTGCAGATGTCCTGCATTGGAACACCTGCAAGGAAGGCCTTGGAGGCCGCCACACTCCGGGTCGAGTGAGCCTTGACCCCCAGAGGCGAGGGGAGATCAGAGGACTCGTAGGCAAGGCAAATGGCATCCACGATCCACCGACTGAGGGTCTGCTTAGAAGCCGACAGACCCCTCTTGGGGGGACCATAGCATACCAGCAGCTGGTCCGCCCTTCTCCACAGGGCAGTTCTGTGGACATATGTGTCCAGTGCTCGCACCGGACACATACAATTAAGCTTCTGCTGGTCAGGCTCCCTGAAGGGAGGAGGACAAAAGGCCTGGAGTACGACAGGCCGTGGTGTAGAGGAGGGGACCTTAGGGACATACCCCACTCGAGGGTAGAGGAAGGCTTTAGCCAGACCGGGTGCAAAGTCTAGATAAGAAGGGGCCACTGAGAGGGCCTGAAGATCCCCAACTCTCTTTAGAGAAGATATCGCCAGAAGAAAGGTAGTCTTCAAAGTAAGGTGGCGATCAGAAATCTCCTCAATAGGCTCGAATGGGGGCCTGCAGAGAGCCTCTAGCACCACAGCCAAGTCCCATGGAGGGACACGGGATCGTACTGGAGGCCTCAGCCTCAGCGCACCGCGGAGGAAACGTGTAACTAGGGGGTGTCTGCCCACTGGCTGGCCGCCGAGAGGGGCGTGGTAGGCCGATAAAGCCGCCACGTAGACCTTCAAGGTGGAGTGGGTCAACCCTGCGGAGAAACGGGCCTGCAGGAACTCCAGCACTGTACCAATCGGGCAGTTAACTGGGTCGAGCCGGAGGTCTCCGCACCATGAAGTGAAAGCTTCCACTTCAGGGCGTACAGTTTCCTCGTAGAGGGAGCTCTGGATTGGAGTATGGTCTCAACAACCTCGGTTGAGAGACCGGAAGCTATGAGTTGTGCCCCCTCAACGGCCACACCCACAGCTTCCACAGCTCCGGGCAAGGGTGGACGATAGTGCCCCCTGCCTGTGAGAGGAGATCCCTCCTGACGGGAATCTCCCATGGAGAGCCGTCGAGGAGAGAAATCAGGTCCGAGAACCATACTCGGCCCGGCCAGAACGGTGCTACCAGAAGTAGACTGACCCCATCCCGGCGCACTCTCGCCAGAACTCCCGGGAGCAGAGCGATCAGGGGAAAGGCGTACAGGCGAAGCCTCGGCCAAGCCTGTGCCATGGCATCCAGCCCCAGCGGAGCTGGATGAGTCAGAGAGAACCAGAGGGGACATTGCGATGTCTCCTGAGTCGCAAAGAGGTCCACCTGAGCCTGGCCAAACACTCTCCAGATCTGCTTCACTACCAAGGGGTGAAGCATCCATTCCCCGGGCCTCAGCCCCTGTCTCGACAGGACGTCTGCTCCGACATTGAGATACCCAGGAACGTAGATGGCTCTCAGTGAGAGGAGTCTGTCCTGGGACCACACAAGGATCTGGTGCGCCAGCTTGTACAAGGGGCGTGAACGCAGACCTCCCTGGTGGTTGATGTAAGAGACCACCGCTGTGTTGTCGGTGCGCACCAACACATGACAGTCTCTCAGGTCTGGGAGGAAGTGTTTCAGCGCTCGAAACACGGCCAGCATCTCCAGGCAGTTGATGTGCCACGTGAGATGGCGGCCGCTCCACAGACCGCGGGCAGGGTGGCCATCCATGACCGCTCCCCAACCGGTGAGGGATGCGTCCATCGCTAGCGTCATGCGGCGACAAGGAGCTCCCAACACCGGGCCCTGAGACAGGAACCAAGGTTGTCTCCACATGTCTAAGCCACGTAGGCATCGCCGCGTGACCTTGATCATGCGAAGCGGGTTTCCCCTCGGGGAAAACCCCTTGGTCTTGAGCCACCACTGTAGGGGTCTCATGTACAGCAGGCCAAAATTCAATTCAATTCAATTCAAGTTTATTTGTATAGCGCTTTTCACAATACAAATCGTTGCAAAGCAGCTTTACAGGAAATTAAGTTTCTACAATATATTTATATATTGTAGAAACTTAATATATTTAACTTATGGCGAAATTTGGTAGTTCTGTATGTTGTCTGAGGGTATGCTTCATCTGAGGTCCTCTGAGGGGTTGGCATCATCTCTTCTCAGGTGTTCTGGATCCAGACTGAAGCTTGTGTAAATCCTAGTTACCACGGGATGTTAATCCCGTGGCAGAAACAGAGAAACAAATAGAGACATAATTAGCGTAGCTGCTGTTCCAACCAAGCAACAATTATTTGTTCAATCCAAGCTAAAGAACAATAATGCGTGTTTGATCAGATATAACTGCAGTACAAGATCATGAGATGCATTATGTGAATGCTTGGCTAAAGAGATGTGTCTTTAATCTAGATTTAAACAGAGAGAGTGTGTCTGAACCCCGAACATTATCAGGAAGGCTATTCCAGAGTTTGGGAGCCAAATGTGAAAAGGATCTACCTCCTTTAGTTGACTTTGCTATCCTAGGTACTACCAAAAGTCCAGAGTTTTGCGACCTTAGGGAGCGTGATGGATTGTAGCGTGGTAGAAGACTAGTTAAGTACACAGGAGCTAAATCATTAAGGGCCTTATAGGTAAGTAATAATATTTTGTAACTGATGCGGAACTTAATAGGTAGCCAGTGCAGAGACTGTAAAATTGGGGTAATATGATCATATTTTCTTGACCTAGTAAGGACTCTAGCCGCTGCATTTTGGACTACCTGTAGCTTGTTTATTGAAGATGCAGGACAACCAGCTAGCAGTGCATTACAATAGTCCAGTCTAGAGGTCATGAATGCATGAACTAGCTTTTCTGCATCAGAAACAGGTAACATGTTTCGTAGCTTGGCAATGTTTCTAAGATGGAAGAATGCTGTTTTTGTAACATGGGAAATATGATTTTCAAAAGACAAGTTGCTGTCTAATATAACACCCAGATTTTTGACTGTAGAGGAAGTAACAGTACATCTGTCTAGTTGCAAATTATAATCCAAGAGATTCTGTGTACTGTTTTTTGGTCCAATAAGTAATATTTCTGTCTTATCTGAATTTAATAGGAGAAAATTACTGGTCATCCAATCTTTTACATTTTTAACACACTCTGTTAGCTTAGATAATTTAGAAGTTTCATCTGGTCTTGTTGAGATATATAGTTGAGTATCATCAGCATAACAATGGAAACTAATCCCGTATTTTCTAATAATATTACCAAGGGGCAACATATATATTGAAAATAGCAGAGGACCTAGGACAGATCCTTGTGGTACTCCATATTTTACTGGTGATAATTGAGATGACTCCCTGTTTAAATAAACAAAGTGGAAGCGATCAGACAGGTAGGATCTAAACCATCTTAAAGCCTGCCCTTGAATACCCGTATAATTTTGTAATCGATCTATGAGTATGTCATGATCTATAGTGTCGAACGCAGCACTAAGATCAAGTAAAACTAGCAATGAGATGCAGCCTTGGTCTGACGCAAGAAGCAAGTCATTTGTAATTTTAACAAGTGCAGTTTCTGTACTATGGTGGGGCCTGAAACCTGACTGAAATTCTTCATAGAGATCATTTTTTTGCAAAAAAGAGCACAACTGAGCAGATACAACTTTTTCTAAAATTTTAGACATAAACGGAAGATTAGAAATGGGTCTGTAATTTGCTAGTTCATTAGGATCTAGTTGTGGTTTTTTAATAAGAGGCTTAATAACCGCCAGCTTGAATGATTTTGGAACGTGACCTAAAGATATCGATGAGTTAATAATATTGAGAAGCGGTTCTTCTGCTACAGGTAACAACTCTTTCAGTAATTTAGTGGGTACAGGATCTAATAAACATGTTGTTGGTTTAGATGCATTGATAACTTTATTTAGCTCTTCCTGTCCTATAGTTGTAAAGCACTGCAGTTTTTCTTTGGGTGCAATGAATGGAGCTGAAGTACTAGACGCTGCAGAATCTACATTTGTTATTGTATTTCTGATGTTATCTATCTTATCAGTGAAGAAATTCATAAAGTCATTACTATTAAATTGTGAGGGAATATTTAGATCGGGTGGCGTCTGTTTATTTGTTAATCTAGCCACTGTGCTAAATAAAAACCTTGGATTGTTTTGGTTATTTTCTATGAGTTTGCGGATATGCTCTGCCCTGGAAGCTTTTAAAGCCTGTCTATAGTTGGACATACTGTTTTTCCATGCAATTCTAAAAACTTCCAAGTTAGTTTTTCTCCATTTGCGCTCAAGTTTACGAGTTTCTTTCTTGAGAGAATGGGTATTACTGTTGTACCATGGCGCAGTACGTTTTTCTCTAACCTTTTTCAATTTGATGGGCGCAACAACTTCTAATGTATTAGAGAAGATAGTGCCCATGTTGCTAGTCATTTCATCTAGTTCATGTGTATTTATGGGTACACAGAGCAGTTGAGATAAATCAGGCAGGTTATTTTTGAATCTATCTTTAGTGGTTGGAACAATAGTTCTTCCTGGACGATAACGCGGAGCCATATAGTTAATATCAGTAATACTCAGCATGCACGATACTAGGAAATGGTCAGTAACATCATCACTTTGAGGTACGATATCTATGTCAGTAAGATCAATTCCATGTGATATAATTAAATCTAGCGTATGATTAAAACGATGAGTGGGCCCAGTGACGTTTTGCTTGACTCCAAAAGAATTTATTAGGTCAGTAAACGCAAGTCCTAACGCATCATTTGTATTATCGACGTGAATGTTAAAATCTCCAACAATTAGCGCTTTATCAACAGTAACCAATAGGTCTGAGAGGAAATCTGCAAATTCTGCAAAAGGTATCACGTTGGACGCAGCTGCCATCAGACCCAGCAGTTTCTGAAACTGCTTGGCAGTGAGTGACCGGCCTTCTCTCACTCTCTTGACCGACGTGAGGATCGACTCGATCCGAGCAGGAGACATACGTGCCTGCATCGTGGTCGAATCCCACACCACGCCCAGATAAGTGGTTCTCTGTAATGGAGAAAGCACACTCTTCTTGGCGTTTAGTCTTAACCCCAGCTCTTTCATGTGGGCGAGAACGACATCTCGATGTCGGATCGCCACCAGCTCCGATTGAGCCAGAATCAACCAATCGTCGATATAGTTCAGTATGTGGAAGCCCTGGAGTCGCAGAGGAGCCAGAGCAGCATCCACACACTTCGTAAAAGTGCGGGGTGAGAGTGCAAGGCCGAAAGGAAGAACCCGGTATTGGTATGCTTTGCCCCTGAAAGCAAACCTCAGAAACTTCCTGTGAGAGGGAAGGATGGAGACATGGAAGTATGCGTCCTTTAGATCGATCGTGACAAATCAGTCCTCGTACCTGATCTGAGACACGACCTGTCTGAGTGTGAGCATCTTGAACTTCAGTCGCATGACTGAGCGGTTCAGAAGACGCAGATCTAAAATGGGACGCAACCCTCCATCCTTTTTTGGAACTACAAAGTACCGGCTGTAGAACCCGGACTCTCGTTCGTGAGGAGGGACCACATCGATGGCCTCCTTCCTCAAGAGAGTATCTACTTCTTGTTCCATTACCAGAGCCTGCTCGGGACCCACCAGAGTGGGATTCACCCCGTTGAATCGAGGCGGAGGAGAACCGAACTGGATTCTGTAACCTCTCTCTACAGTGTGCAGGACCCACTGAGACACATTTGGCAGTAGTTTCCACGCTGCAAAATAGTCTACTAAGGGAACCAGTCTCTCGAGACTGGCCTCTGGTGTACTCAGAGCTGCTAGCTCGGTGCCCTGAAGCGGAGGACCGGCAGGGGACGACCGAACCAGCTGCTCTAGAGACCCCCGAAGGGGTGGCGAGCTTCTCAGCTCCGCTACGTCTCCGGGCGGAAAAAACTGAGATAAGCGCTCGCCGGAGACCGCTGCGCCCTGGAACTCTGGCAGGGTTAGCAGACTGATCTCCTGTGGGCACTGAGGAGAGACGGACACCGTGTAATGCGGTGTTAACCCGCTCTTCCCCAGAGGGGCCTACCCTCATAAGCCCTGGGCCACGCCCGTCAGGGCTTCTTGGTCGAGGGCCTCTTAGACTGAAGAACGGTCCTCGCAGATCCGGCTTAGCCTTAGAAGCCCCCGACCCCGAGCGTTTGCCACCTCGGTCCCGACGCGGGGGAGCGCGAGTGGCAACGCTCTCTTTTTGAGCCTCTCTATATGAGGAGCTGGTACGCGGCGAGGGCTGCTCCCGCCCAGCAGCCCCCTGAGCTAGAGATCGGCGAGGGAGGAACCGCTGGAATGCCGCTGCTTGTTTACGGGCCTCCTGGTACCTGTCAACGACGGAATTGACGGCGTCGCCAAACAGGCCAGAAGGCGCAAGCGGGGCATCCATGAGGAAGACCCTATCTTTCTCTTTCATGTCAGATAGGGTCAACCAGAGATGTCTCTCCGCCGCCACCAGCGCTGCCATAGACCTGCCGATGGCACGGGCGGTCTCTTTGGTAGCGCGGAGAGACAAATCAGCGGTTCTACGGAGCTCAGTGATGTCATCAGATCTGAGCTCCTCTTCCTCATCCAGCTCTTTTAGCAGGTCAGCTTGGTACGCCTGTAACACCGCCATGGTGTGCAGACACGCACCAGCCTGACCTGCAGCCGCGTACCCCTTGCCCACCAGCACTGATGTTGTGCGCAACGGCTTGGAGGGCAAGGTCGGAGCCTTTAGAGACGATGCCGCGCCGGGGGACAAATAGCTCGTAAGCGTCTGTTCCACCCGGGGCATCGCTCTATACCCGCGCTCATTCAGTTCCCCCACATTACCGTAGTAAGAAGAAGAGGGGATGAAGAGGCGGGAAGAAAAAGGTCTAGCCCACGATCTCGACACCTCGGTGTGGAGATCGGGGAAGAACGGTAGGCTCCGACGTGGAGGTGGCGGCTTAGTTCGCAGGAAGCGTTCATCTAATTTGCTTCTCTGCGATTCAGCCTTTTTCTCGGCGGGCCAATCGATATTCAACTTGGCCACGGCACGAGTAACCACCTCCACTAGCTCCTCATATTGGGGCGATTGAGGCTGCGAAACCTCATCGACGCTCACCACATCCACCTCCTCGGAGGAAGACAGGTGAAGCGTTGAGCCGCACCGCCGGGGGGAAGAAACCGCCGAGCGGGCTTCCGATCCCAGCGAGCGGCCGCTGGATCTGGCGGGTGAGGAAGAAGATAGGGACTCGCCCGTCTCCATTCCCCCCGCCAGATCCATCTGCGAACCCCACGAGTGCAGCCGCCGCTCCGCCTCGGCGGACGCGGGACCGGCACCGCAGGGAACGCTGGCGAAGGCTTCCTCGCAAAAGAGAGCCTTCCGGGAGCGAAGTGCACGCAGTGAAAGACGCTCGCAGTGTGAGCAGGCTCCCTCGAGAGCCGACTCTGCGTGACTCGCTCCCAAGCAGACCACACACAGGCTGTGAGTGTCCCCAGCAGTGATATAACAATTGCAGGGAGGAACACACAGCCTGTAATGTGATCTGCTCTCGCCCAAGTGCTTTGACTTGCCAGCACTTTTCATTATGGAGCTTATTGTGCTTGTAGACTAAGGTCAAACAACAGTAAATAAGACTCACAACAGAGATCGACAGACACACACAGAGTAGCGATTGCTGAATGACAAAAGCTGACGCCGGTTCCACCGCACGTGCTTTTATAGCTTCCTGGTCTCTGACGTCACCCGCCCGTGACGTCTCGCCCATCCTTTGGACAGATTTCACACGTGTTCAGAACGCGATCACGCTGGAGGCGTTCCCCAGAGCGTTTCGACGCAGCTCGAGTTCCTGAAGAGGAACATTTCACATTTCAATTTTGATGATTAGAGCTTACAGCTCATGAAAGTCAAAAATCCAGTATCTCAAAATATTAGAATATTTATATTTGAGTTTCATTAAATGACCATCCCTACAGTATAAATTCAAGACAATCATTGACACCCTCCACAAAGAGGGTAAGTCACAGAAGGTCATTACTGAAAGGGGTGGCTGTTCACAGAGTGCTGTATCAAAGCATATTAATTGAAAAGTTGACTGGAAGGAAGAAATTGGGTAGGAAAAGGTGCACAAGCAACAGGGATGACCGCAAGCTTGAGAATACTGTCAAGCAAAGCCGATTTGGGAGAGATTCACAAGGAGTGGACTGAAGCTGGAGTCAGTGCATCAAGAGCACCACGCTCAGAACTCTTCAGGAAAAGGGACTTTTCAGGAACTTTTATCTTTTCAGATAAAAGTAAATTTTGCATTTCATTTGGAAAGCCAGGTCTGGAAATAAACTGGAGAGGCACAGAATCCAAGCTGCTTGAAGCCCAGTGTGAAGTTTCTGAAGTAAGCGATGATTTGGGGTGTCGTGACGTCTGCTGGTGTTGGTCTATTGTGTTTTATCAAGTCCAAAGTCAATGCAGCCGTCTACCAGGAAATTTTGGAGCGCTTTATGCTTCCATCTGTTGACAAGCTTTATGGAGATGCTGATTTCCTTTTCCAGCAGGACTTTAGCACCTGCCCACAATGCCAAAACCACTTCCAAGTGATTTGCTGACCATGATATTACTATGCTTGATCGGCCAGCCAACATGCCTGACCTGAACCCCATATGGAATCTATGGGATATTTTCAAGAGAAAGATGAGAAACAGTCGATCCAACAATACAGACGGACTGAAGACTCAATAGTGCCTCAGCAGTGCCACAGGCTGATTGCTTCCATGCCACACCTCACTGATGTTGGAATTTTTTGTGCTAAAGGAGCACCGACCAAGTATTGAGTGCATAAATGAACATACTTCAAAGAACTTGAACTTTTCTGTTTTTCAAATAATATTTTTGATTGATCTTAGGAAATATTCTAAGATTTTGAGATACTGGATTTTTGACTTTCATGAGCTGTATCAAAATTAAAACAAAAAACTTTTGAAATGTTTTACTTTACATGTAATGAATCTAGAGTATATGAAAGTTTCACTTTTTGAAATGTTACAAAAAATTGTTTAACTTTTTCACAATATTCTAATTTTTTGAGATGCACCTGTACATATGTGTAATATACAAATGATGCAGGTTCAAAATTCATGCTTGAGGTATTACTATGTAAATTACAATGTAGAACCAAAAGTAAAAGAAATAAAAGTATAATTTATCCATATTAACCACAAACCCTTGTGCCATATTTCAAACACTATTTCTTAAAATCCATGTGATAACTCCCAAGAAAACCCATGGACGATAAACTTTCCAGGTTGGCCTTCAAATTGACATATTTACTGAAAAGCTCTATAGCAACATTATATTTACTAACAAGATGAAACAGGTGCACAAATTAATGAAAGAAAGAAATCAGAAAACTCACTTCACTGGCTGATTGTTTCCAAAGGAAGCTGCAACTGATATCTTATACAATATGTGGAAAAAAAGGGATACTATTTAGGATATAACTTACTTAAAAAGCTTAACTACTCCTACTTCTTCTGTCATCTAATGTTTACAAGTTGCAAACCAACTGAAAAGGGATTTTGCCACCTGCTGGGCTGGAGTGTGGATGGATAGCAATAGGAGACAAAAACAACTAAATGTTATTAATTTGTCCTGTTGCCTGTAGATAATATACACACAAGCTCACACAGACACAACAAATTTTTATGATTTAATTAATTAATAGCTAATTATAAGCTGTAGTTCACTCATGAACACACTCTTAAAACCTGACATATTTTTGGTGAACAATTATTTTAATTTCACGTTTCACCTATGACATCACAAATTACAGTTAATCAGTTTTATATATATATATATATATATATATATATGTGTGTATATATATATATGTATATATATATATATATATATATATATATATATATATATATATATATATTACAAATACAAATTAAAAATGACAAATAACTAGTTAGCACTGCTGTGAGGGTTTTTCTAGCATAACAGCTGTGGGAGTGATGATAAATTTGACATCAATCTCTTTATAGTTTTCCCCTCTTTTTGAAAACTGTGAAAACACTGCTGTTGAGTTTTTATTTTGCTATTTGAGCAAATGTGAATGCAAAAAAAATATGTATTTAATGTAGTCTCCTGTTCACCACTACAGAAGTTTACCCAACTATGATGACTTCTGCTTCTGAGAAACCTGGAAATGTGAAAAGGGTCCATTATGACACATCATGTAAACTCTGTTTAAAGTGTAATTGAGCTTAAAATACTTTTAGGATATAGGACAGTATACAGTATGACATACTGTAGAGTAAATATCATCTGCTTAGTGTATGTTGTTGGATATATCTGTCACAGGAGCCATCAAACATTTGCTTTTCTTTACAAAATGCATCCACACTGTACATTCCACCCAAAATGGATGTGTTTTCATTCATGTCTTGTTGATAAATAGGTTCAGAAGTCAGAGAAAGATGATTGTATTTTGCCCGGATGTGGATAATTTGGAGCGCTTTCATATGGGCTTTTACCGCATATAAGAGGAGTCAGTGAAAGGCGTATTACTCTGTCCCCAGCACTACTGCTCAGACACTATGATGGATCGTCCATTTTACGGGCTCTTTCCTCTGATCCGCTATTCTAAACTGTATTTTCTGTCCACTTTAACTTGAAACATCCATTTTTACCTGACACACTTATTCATCAGAAGAGCAGAATGTTGCTTGGGATGAGCTGATTTCCTGTGTCTCACAGACGTCCTCCAGCGCTGAGAGGGACACGACTCAAAGATCCTCGTCTTGCTCGCTTTTTTCATTCCCTCCCTCCATCTTTCCTCCCTTGAGGAGGCAGGTTGATTGTTTGACTTTTCAAGTCTGCCATGGTGAAAACACAATAGATACATCTTCCTGGTTCAATTAAGGTAGTTGGGGCCACATCAACTCCCTCTCATAAAGCAGTCCATCTTTCCTGCCGACAGTCCGGTGGAGGGGGGCAGAGGGTGGACACTAATGAGGGAGCCAGAGGGGATCATGAGATTGACAGAATGAGCCAGGGTCACAACACAGTACGGTAAGGACATTAAAAATGGGCCAGAGCATTCTTGGGGCACTTTATTTATTTTGGAGAGGAGAAGGTTCGTCAGTGTCTGGGTGAAAATTACGATTGTAATTTTACGTTGGCTTGAAATATGGCACGGACCATTTTTTATTCCTCTGATTACCTGTCATTCAACATCCTCAAACAGACACTCAAAGAGCCATTTAAAATTAAAAAGTCCAAAAAAAAAAAAAACGGTGAGGATACTGCAGCGAATTTGGTATTCAGCACGAGGATGCGTCACAATAGAGGAGGAGGGTTTAAATTTGAATGGTACATTACATTATTCTTCATTTTACAGACAATTTCTTATCTAAAGTGACTTACAGTACAATTTTAATACAATCCCCCAAGAGAAACCTTGAAATAAAGCCAATGTGAATCAAAATGGGCCGTATTTACTTTCGTAATGTACATTCCTGGATTTGTTATGCATTATTCATTGATTCACGTCGTTTCAAACAAGAAAAATATTAGTCTTTGTAATCTTTCATCAAAATGTAATAACTTGCTCCACCTCTAAAATGACTTTCCTGTTTAAAAAAGCCAACGTAAACCAATAAGTAACGCAGCCTTTCTAAAATCTTGCCAATAATTAACAGAAATTTAATGTCGGTAATAACTTGGTTGTGAACGCAAAGTTTGTGAGGGTCTACAGTTATAGCGCCACTGAGTGTTCAAGAGCAGCAAATGCAAGAAAGCATGGAAACCAATGTCGCAACCTATCTTTAATAAAGGTTAAGGCAATAACAGACAAGATCATTGGAATATGTTGAAGTGAGGGTGAACTTGACCTTTGACCTCCATGTCCTGGTCAAAATGTCATTCAACTCACATTCAAGTCCATTCTCTCCCTAAATGCCCGCTTTTTATATTCTTGATGGACAAAATGAAATCATGGGCCACATATTTCCTCTTTAAATATATTTTTTTACATAGAATTTCAACATATTGCAAAAGTAAAGTACGTTGAAAATGCCATTTTATGTCACGATTTTAAGTGTTTTGCTTATTAATTACCTTCTCTGGGTTTCGAACCTGCAACCTTGGTATTACCAGCCCACCACTCTATACACTGTCTCCTTTTACACATCAAATGCTTGGATATAGCTACATTTGTTGTTTTTGCTTGGCAATATAAAAACAGCACTAGTGGAAAGGTTGAGTACTTTCTCATCTCCTCTTGTGATTAGAACCTTCATCCATCACAGACTTTCATGAAGAAACAAACAAAACAGAGAGAGAAAAAAAAAAACAAAAACAAAGAGCAGCAAGTTTGCTGTGAGCTATTCTTAGTAATGACTTGGATAGAGTAATGCTAATTTAGTGACGACCTTTAAATGAATCACTGCCACATAAAACTCATTTGATGAACACCAGGGCGTGCTCGCTCAAGCTAGCTGACATTAATTACCACAGAAACAGGTTGAGACTGAAAAAAAAAACGACTCAAAAGATCTATTCCTGCAATGATCATTACTGCCAGTATATCTGAAACAAGACGTTTATGAACTATTTGACAGATTTGATTATGATCAAAGTGAGAAGAAGGTAAAGGTGAGGAATGCATTGTGTGCGTAGAGGGAGAGCACGTCGGCGAAATGATCTTCATGATGACGCCATTACAAACAGGCATTAACGAGTCACATAATTAACAACTGCTTCCACTGTTATCACGCACTGCATGAACTGTAATTGAGCAACACACACACATACGCAGTCGCCGTGCCCCTCATTCTCACGTATTGCGGAGTCGACTGGTGTCTGGCCCAGGAGCAAGGTCGTGTCACAGTCACCCAGTGTGACACATTGGTCACAGGGCTTCACACATCTGCTCCCGTCCTTTCCACTGGTTCCCTGTTCTGGCTCCTGGGCCAACTTGCCCCGTGGACCCAACTGTGACAGCAGCAGCTGGGGCTGAAACGCCCCTGCAGACTCTAGTGAGGACCCTCTGGGAGACCCCTGGTTTAAACAGAGGTCACAGTCATGATCCTCCAAGGCACAGATTTGCTAAATTCCCCTCAGCAAACACACACACACCAAAAAACACCCATGACAAGCAAACTGTGGTATGATTATGAACACATAATTATAAAGAAAACATGAAATATAATAATAATAATAATAATAATAACAATAATAATAATAATAATAATATAGTTATTATTAAAAACTATAATTTATGGATGTATATGTTTTAATTATTATTATTATTATTATTATTATTATTATTGTTGTTGTTAATAATAATAATAATAATAATAATAATAATAATAATCATCATCATCATCATCATCATTATTATTATTATCAGGCAAAGTGGCAGCATTTATACAATTTTTAAATGACAATTATTTTAGTAAATAAATAAATAAATAAATAAATAAATAAATATTATTTAATACATTTAAAATGTAATAATTTTAATACAGTTTTAATAAATGAATTATTATTATTATTATTATTATTATTATTATTATTATTATTATTATTATTAATTTATGCATTTATATTTTCTTATGCATTTTTTATGCACCTAAAAATATAGACAAGTAAAATATAAAAATATAAATAAATGAAATCATCTATGCTAAATTAATATTCCTCATTATGGTGCACCAAATGTTGCAAATTACCTGCCAAATTTGGTTCTGGAAATAACAGCCCATTCTACTCATCCCTATTTTTGTTTTTTTATTGTTATTATTATTATTTATTTATTTATTTATTTTTAATGGTGATGCTTGTTTATTTGTGCTAAACAGGACCGTGCACAGACCTTTTGAGGGGCATGTGCTGAAACTGAAAAAGCCCCCCCCCCCCCCCCTATTTATTTTTTGGTCACATCTTAATGACAAATTAAATAACACAAAATAATAGTCTTAAAAGCTGTAGATTTATTCACTATTAATAACCATAATAATAATCTAGTTTGAATATTTTTTTTAGCTATTCTCTTTTTATAAGCTAATTTGTATTATTTGGTTAACATGTAGCCTATGTCACTGAGAAAAGGGGAAGGTAATTAAGCAATGAGTAAAGTATTTTTGCCAAACTATTTTGAAATATAATTTAATAATTATGTCCAACACAATTCCAGTCAAAATAGGAGATTATAAGAAACTGTAGCCATACCGTCACTATAGCATATCCAACATGTATCTGCCTACTTGGCAAAAACTTGATACTTTGTGGAGGATGTTGGTCTCATGAAGGTCTAAAATAGCAATGAAAAAATTACTAAAATATTGTGAAAAGTACAGTTGCAGTGAAAAGTTTGAATTGTACCAGAGCTCTTCCCTCCTAATTCTATACATACATACAGAATATATACAGAATATTACATTCTGCCTGATGAAATATAAAGATTTCACAGTGATATGATTCTGTAATATTTTTTTAGTTACTAAAACATTACTTAAAACCATGTTTTACTATGTTTATACATGTGAAGATGAGCAGAGAGTATAGAATTACCAGATTAAGAAATTAACTTGCTAGCGAATATGTGCATATTAACAGAGCGTGGGGCACAAAGTAACACTTTGACTTTCTCAAATTGTGTAAATCCACATGGGGTTCAGAGTATAATTTTTTATCCACAGTAAATTCACACTTGTCTAGTACAAATATGTTGCTTTGTTTCATAATTACAGTGTTTACGTTTTTCTTTCTTTACCCTCAAAAAATTGGAAGTGAAATGTGACACCATGCCCCGTAGGTGGGGTACATCTGAGGGCCACGTTGTGACACGAACATATGACAGCTTAAAATGTTATCTGATCTCATGAAAAAAAAAAAAAAAAGGGCACTTCGGAGGTTGAGTCCAACCTGTGCACATGCTTGATGCTAAATATGAAAAAGGACAACGTGTGTTCATGCTTGTTACAGCTAAATGTGATAAGTCTGGCAGTCATTTTCAGAAAACATTATTTGATGCCCCATATTTATTACAATACACAATGTGAATTTCTTTTCATGCAAAAATCTACAATTACAGAGTATTCCTAGACTCTGCCTTATGGGGTGGCGAAGCAGGGCGACCATTGTGGGGCCACACACGGACGTCCGATAGAGCTCTAAGCCTCTTTACCAGATAGCTCTCAGAGCGGAGGCCCATCCCTGGAGGTGCCCAGAAAGTAATATAGCAGATAAGTATGCTGGAGAGATCTCTCAAAGGCTTCTCGCTACCTGGATCATTCCACGACTGCAGCAAAGGTCACTTTACCTGTCAGACAAACAGAAGAGCAGCCTTGGCCAGGTGAGTGACATATTCAATTTTCAATTCGGTCCAATTTTTTTCGTGTGCAGTGTGGTCTGAAGAGCCCTTCACAAATGCCTTTAACAGAATTTGTCAGTTCGAACCTTTTAAAAAACATGAATAGTGACAACGGACGGAACAAACCCACCATGGCAGCAATAAGGATGAGCCGTGGCACTGTCCAAATATGATCTCCGCATCCCTTCAGTGTCTGATTCGTAATGACTGGATAGGTCAAAGCAATATGGCTTGATAACTGGCATGCATCCTTTAGAAACCAAGGTTTAATTGTCTTTTCGGGAGAGGCAAACTTATTCTTGGAATAACAGGTTGCAAATTTCAAATTTGTTACAACCAAAAAATGAGGACTTTTAGGGCCAGATTTACTTACAGCTTGCGCCAGTGCAAACCATCTTTTAACATTAAAATAGTACTGTCAGGATTTACTAAAGACATGCAGTGAAGAATTAGCGCTGAAAAGGCGTGGACACAGTTATTTTTACACTTGACCCTTTTGAATATGCATTTGTAGGAGTTTCCCTTTCAGACACAATATTTATGGGTGGAGAGTATTCAAATGAATCATGCAACGAGATTTACTAACGTTTGCACTCGTTAAATTTCTGGTATTTGTGACATTATTTAACGCCCCAAAAAGCAGGCGTTAGGCATTAAATAATGGTGCCAGTAATTTGATGAGCGCAATATTCAATATTCAGTTATATTCAATAAGGTCAGGCCCAAAAATAACTGTGTCCACACCTTTTCAGTGCTAATTCTTCACTGCGCGTCTTTAGTAATTTCTGACAGTACTATTTTAACGGTAAAGACGGTTTGTGCTGGCGCAAGCTGTTAGTAAAACTGGCCCTATGACTTTTAGAGAATGCTCAGATAAACCAGTTCATCATTTTATTTGAACGTATACTGTTAAATATGAAGGTTTCTTTATTGGCATCTATGGTTCCATAAGAACCTTTAACATCCATGGAATATTTCCATTCCACAAAAGGTTCTTTATAGTGAAAAAGGTTCTTTAGATTTTTTTAAATGTTCTTTACACTAATAAAAATGGTCCTTTCAAGAACTGTTCTCTGAAAGGTTCTTTGATGAACCCAGTATGGTTCTCATATGACAAAGCTGTGAACAAACTAGTTCATACAAACTAGTTTTAGAAAAGTTTATTCTTTGAAAAATGCCTGTTACCTTTTGTAATGATATAAAACCCCCAATGTCAGAAACGCTTTCTAGGGATGCAGTGCTTCCAGTCTGAATCTAGCTGGAACCGGCTCTGGTTTGCGTAAATCATAATGGGCCAGTGAAGTATTTATGTGTTGCCACTCAAGTGACCCGACGTCATCACGGTTCAGGCTATATCTCGGTCACAGCGACGGCCTTATGCATAGAGATTTGATTATGTCCATCTCATTTTACACTCATAAATCATCAGAGTCCGGCAATGAGGATTTGATTTAATTTCACTTCACTGGAACATCAGTACATGGAGGATTGAAACGGACAGTCGAGTGGACAGCACTTAATGCCTACGAAAGACTTAATGAAAAGAGAACCTAAAGGCCACAGCAGAACATGTGTCTCCGCGATCTGGGGCTGTAATGATGGATGGTGTGTGTGGGTGAACCATTTCAGCTGAACCCGCCTGTACTGAAGCACATTTCCTCAATGTTTTTACTCCAAACATCCATTTTGAGAAGCTGACACTGTTATTTATCACACAGTGGCTCGGTGGAGGGAATGCTTTGTATTTCTGAGGATTTCAGCGGGGTTATTATTTTGCAGGCCTGGCTTCTACCACACACCAGTTTAGAGAAAATATTGTTTGCTTTTTCCCCCCTTTTCAGCCACAGACTAGAATTTGTACCTTTCCGTGTGATAAAGCACAAAAGCATTAAATAAAAAAAAAAAAAATAAGGCAAAGCACAGAAAGTAACATGGCAACTACCCAGTTCACCCTTGTGCAATCGCCCCAAGAACATCACACATTTGTCCATCGTTAAAGAAAATGGAAGGTGGATTTGTAAAAGCTGGATAACCTCAATGAACTTTATAGCAATTGAGCAACTTTTATATAATGTCTGTCATGTCTCAATGAAACAACCACCATTTTATGTTCTCCAAGAAAATTTATCAGAGAGAACACCAGCTAAAAATAATTTACAACCTTGAATGAAACAGAATCATTTTAGCATTTATATATCATATTATAGTATTTATTAATTAACTTTTGATTTTATTTTCTATTTTCTGGCTTCATTTTAGTTAAGGTTTTAGTAATTTTGTTGTGTTTTTTGACACTTTTTTAAAATAAAAATATATATCTATATAGTTTTTATTAAGTTTGAAACATTTTTAGTTTATTTAATTTTAGTTATTTTAGTGACTTTAAGTAACTTTAGTAACTTTTAATGAAAATGAGACATATGTTGAGCTAGCTGAAATAAAATATGTTTTTGTATGTCATTTTATTTCAGTTAATACTGATTTTATTTCAAGCAACACTCTTAAAAATAAAGGTGCTTCACGATGCCATAGAAGAACATTTTTTGTCTAAATGGTTCCATAAAGAACCTTTAACATCTGAAGAACCTTTCTGATTCACAAAAGATTCTTTGTGGCGAAAGAAGGTTCTCTTTCATAGGTTCACTCAACGCTACGTAGCTTACGCATTGGGAACGCTCTCTGGGTGTGCCGATTGTCTGAAGCCCTTATAGAATCATGTCAATTCATTGGCTGATGGCGCGGATGCCATCCTCGACGTTCTTACGTCGCCTCCTCATACTGGCGAACGCGCCATCAACTCCTCAGATTTCTCTGCCTTTACGAAGTGGCCACATTAGCCCTTCTGTTGCGGTTTTTCTGGCCTGATATTCGGACTGTTTTTCATTGAGCTTTCTTCATTTGCACTTCAGCGACTGCGATAATGGAACACTGTTCTCCTTGCGGTGGAGTGCATGGATGTTCGTCGCTGCCAGCCGCCGTATTCGCGATGACCAACACGGTAAGCATGCTAACTTTACGTTAATGGGTTTTTCATGTGCCATACGGTTTACGGCGCTTCTAAATGTAAATTCTGTTCAAGTCATCCGTCTTTCTGTGTCGCGCTCCGGAAGCGGCCTAGGCCCTCCGTGAATCCACGGCCTGGGGTTCGGATGTGGAGCTTGAGGCGATGGAGAGTGAGGAGACGGGCCTTGTCCTCTCTCTCCCTCTCTCACCAGAGCCCATGCGCACGCGGATTCGTATGATTATTTATGTTCTAGCCTGGAAGCACGCAAAATGATTTCTTTCGGGCTAGAAAAATCTTTTTTACACCGCGGCGGCCGACTCCGAGGATTTCAGGCCTGCTTCAGCTGACGCTCTCCCGCCTAGCGGCCAGGAAGTGCGGCTTCTGCGGCCTACTCAGAGCTTGTAGACGTGCTGGCGCGCGCCTCAGAGAAGCTCTCTATTGATTGGCCCCACGAGCGAATCTCTCACTACAGGGGGTGTCACGTGATTGTCAGGACGGATATTATGGCGAGTAGTTTCTCATATAAACCATCAAGGAGGTTCACGGTCGTGCTCCCTGGACAGACATGCACTGTCTTCTCCTTTGGGCCCAAGGCAGGCTCCTCTCCCTGAGATGATTCATGTTCCGCAGCCGATTTTCTGTCGAGACAGAAGCTCAGATCGGGGAAATGGATGCTGAACCGCCAAACGATTTGGGACTTGTTCGGCAGGGAGGAGGTGGACCTCTTTACGTCGCAGGAGTCGTCCTAATGCCCACTGTGGTTAATCCATGTGGTGGACCCAGTCAGCTGCCCTATAGGTCCAGTACTGGAGTTCCTGCAAGAAAAGCTTGCGGCGTGAGCGGTTGCTACTAACCTGAGAGTTTATGTTACGGCCGTTGCCGCTCAGAGAGAGTGGATGACGTCCCCTTTGGAGACATTGGTTGGTCTCTGCATTTATGCATGGGGTTAGGCGGCTGAGGCCAGCACGCCCCTTGTAGCTCCTTCTTGGAACTCATCGATCGTCTTAGAGGGCTTAATGGAAGCCAAGTTGGGGATTTGCAAGCTCTTTCTGTCAGCGAGATGTGTATGGACTTTGCTCCCTGGTCTGGTTAAAGTAACTTTACTACCCAGGCCAAGTTATGTTCCGAAACAAGGTTTTGTCCACATCATTTCGCTCTCAGGTGGTCACCCTTCACTCTTTCCATCCTCTTCCTTTTGCTTCAGGCAAGGATGAGTGACTTCACATGCTATGCCCTGTCCGAGCTTTGAAGTTCTATGTGAAGTGCTCTAGCCATTGGAGAAAATCTCCTCGGCTTGGCTTTGGTGCTGGCAGCCGTGGGCTTGCCGCATCGAAGCACAGAATTTCTTACGGGGTGAGGGAAGCTATTTTGCTGGCTTACGATGTGCGCGGTCTTTCTTCACCTCTCAGCGTTTGGGCACACTCTACCAGGAGTGTGGCTTTCTCTCAAGCTCTTTTTAGAGGGGTACCCCTAGAAGATATTTGTGTAGCGGCAGGATGGTCCTCTCCGCACACTTTTATCAGGTTCTATAACTTGGTTCTTGACACGGCTCCGGGTTACTGGGTTTTGTCCGCTTGAACCAGCCGTGTATGCTGTCTGGTTCGTAATCGGGCCAGGCAAGGCAGCATTTTTAGCTTGGCGTGTTTGGTATATCGTTCCCAATGTGTAAGCTACGCAGCGTTGAGTGAACCTATGAAAGAGAACGTCTCGGGTTACTCGGGTAACCCATGTTCTCTGAATAGGGAACGAGACGCTGCGCTGGCTGCCAAGCTCCTCACGCTGCCGACAAGGGGCCCTTTTCGGCAGAGAAATCTGAGCAGTTGATGGCGCGTTCGCCAGTATAAGGAGGCGACGTAAGAACACTGAGGACGGCATCCGCGCCATCATCCAATGAATTGGCGTGATTCTATAAGGGCTTCAGACAATCGACACACCCAGAGGCCGTTCCCAATGCGTAAGCTACGTAGCGTCTCATTCCGTATTCAGAGAACATGGGTTACCCGAGTAACCCAAGACAATTTCAATTACTAAAAAACAGTTTTTAATGGTTTAGTTTTAGTTAACAGTAACAACACTGTCATAATGTGTGTTTGGAAATAGCACAGCTATATTATGCTGTGAACCCAAGGGAAATCTTGCATACCTTTGCCAATATGAAAAGATTTCATGCCTAAATGGTTGGACTAGGGAAGATATCCGTTATTCCAAAAAGACAATAGCCATATCTACCTTGGAGGGCCCGTCCTTCATGATCCCCTGCTCTTGGTCTCAGTGGAGGGTTTCTGAATGCCAAAATACTTCTGGGTTACTCCAGCAGCCCTCATTTGAATAACAGTAGTGATATCAATGACAAAGTTTCCTTGGTAGCTATGCTGATATGAATAAGGACATTAGGTGGTGGAATAATTTGCCGATAGCTCCCTGGAGGGAAAGAAAGGAATGGTGTCACTCAACGGGAACAAAAGAAAATTAATTAAATTTGTCAGAGCAACAATTCGGTGACTTTGATTAGGCGACTCCTTGGCAACAAAACAGAGGCTCATTTGAATTCTTTGAGTGTAAACCTTGAACAAAGATAAAGCTTGTCAACACTTGGAGCAAATATTATTGGTGCGTTTAGCGTGGAAGGATAAGGAGAGGACATTTGAAAAACTCTCTCACTCTTATAAATACACACACAGCTGGATAAGTGCTCCTCACATCATCGTTAGGTCAACTTTCAAACGACCTTCATTCACATGCTATATATATTTTGACTGGAGCTGTCAAATTAACACATTTAGTACCATAGCACTTAAAAAAGAATGTTTATAATCTCCCTACTTGTAAATTGGATCACTGAGAACTGCAGGCCACTGACAGGCTTATATTAAAACAGAAATATTAAAAGCCACTTTTTGTCTGACACAGTAATGCATTGTCTTTAAATGATCACAATTTGGGGGCTTTTACCAGCTAGTATATCTTTAGATATCCAGCCAGTTTGTGGTTAGCGGTGATGCTAAACTAATTTTATGACTGACTGAAGGTTACATTGTTACACCAGTAGATGGCGTCAAAGCAGGCGAACTGTCTTTTTGAGTGAGTCGATGAATCATTCATTCAACCGATTCATTCAGAGTTGTTTGTTCATGCAGAAACAAAGCAAGTGACTAACCTTATGAATAAGTCACTGAATCATTCATTTCATCAATGAAACACCACTACTGTGTAGAAATGTCAGTCTTCGATGTGTGTTCACGAGAGTACCATGACACATGCAATAAAGTCATTATTTTTCTTTTCTTTGAACGTTTGGCTTTGAACGTTTCAGTTGCATTAATGTCTATGGAAGATCAGAAAGCTCTAGGATTTCATTAAAAATATCTTAATTTGTGTTCTGAAGATGAACGAAGGTCTTGTGGATTAGGAACAACATGAGGGTGAGTAATTGACAGAATTTTCATTTTTGGGTGAACTATCGCTTTAATGTTAACTTCTAAATAAACAGTCATCACAGAAACCCATTATAATAGAAGCCACATTTAGCTTTTTGTTTTCAGTGTTTATTTCTCTGTCAGAAATTTCTTCTGTCTGTTCTGCTCTCTCAGTCTGAATGAGAGCTGTCTGTTTTTATTATGCATATTTTATGCATTTATGTTAATGCTCAAAAAGTCATCAAAAATCCTTGTTGAAACATTTATGGCCAACATTTTTATGTGGGAATAGATTGTCTCGATAGAGCATTAGTATCGCCACACTTATACCTTTGTGTCTTATTTTTGAGAGAATCCACTTGTTTAGACTGATGTCAAACGTTACTGTTTCTGTGTCCAAATGCTCCCTCAGATCCCAAAAGCAAACAACAAATGACGCTAATATACACTCACATTGTGCTGTAGTACTGCCAAAAAATCATGACCCTTTATCTCCCTTCCGAAATGTCATCATTTATCCTTTCTGAATCGTTAAAATGTGTGAGCCTGTAGTGTACACTGGGAGTTTTTAAAAGCCTACCTGTTTCTCACTTGGACCCGGAAACAGTATTACTGGAAGGTCAATATGTCAACTTAACAAGCGAGATGTTTTAAAGCTAGTCGTGGCTAATTATGACAAACTCTGCCTAGTTAGGATACAATGTAATATTTAAACAAGGAGTAAACCTGCTGTTTGTGGCTTGCACTGAAGGATGTTTTTGTAATTTTTTGCTCTGCAGTGGTTTAGTTCAAGAAACTGTCAATAGTCGGACTGTGATATTACTCTCCCCTGTTCCCAATGCTCGTCCTGCAGGCCCTTCTAAAACAATGACTCACAATCATTTAAAGTAATCTCTCCTCTGAGATCAGCTCGATATGATGATGCAGTGCTTTCTAAGAGAAGCAGAGATAAAATAAAAGCACATATAGTAAAGTGCAAAAACAAAAACGGGTCCCTGGACGCCGTGTAGATCCGCCATGCATCACGGTATGGTGCTTGGCTGAAAACGCTGACGTTGGCCCTCCACGACTCATTCGTACCCTCTGATGGTACTTCATAAAACACACAGCGCCGTAAATCTGCGAGACGTAACCATAAACAACGGCCAAGAGGGGAAACTTTAGAGAGTCCTACACTGGCCAATAATAACTTTGTCAGACCTGCTTTTGATGAATCTTTTTGTTTTGTCACAGCATGGGAATACACACTTAGACACATAGATATCATACATTGCCAATATTAGATTTCACACAGGATGGCTGGTGATGACACCCCAAGTGTGTCATAGCAGACAATAACAAATTCTTACAGCTTCTTGTTTGGTGTTATTTTTGACTGTACCATTGCTAGCAGGTATTTTCTCTGAAGAGGTAATGGAGGAAGTGGCACCTCAAAAAGTTTGGATTAGAAAATAATTGACAAATAATATTAAGACTGAATAATGTAAGCTATAACGTACATGGCTGTAACCACAATAGATATTGAGGGGGACCAGTCCTGAAATTATTGCACTGCTCTGCTTTATGTAGTGCTCTGTTTGTTGTTAGGGTGTCAAAAAGTTAAAAATAATTGAGATGGCCAATCAAAGTACACAGAAGCAGAGCGTGAAATCCAGCACGAAGCACCAGTTTTAATGTTGAAAGAGAGTGAGGTAAGATTGAAGTAGCAAAACTTTTAATATTTGACAACTATTTTACAATGGTTAATGACTGACAGTAATATCCAGTGATGCAAACTACTCTGCCTTTTTCTCAAAGAAAGTCATTTTGGTATCATTTACATGATTTATGTAATTTAATTTTATGTAGTTTAAAATATTATTTGCAAACAGTACACAATGATTACTTCTCAACTAGAAAAATATTTATCATTTCATAAAAGATGCAATTCTCTCCACCATCAATGCACTTGTGGAGTTCACAGAGGATTTTTTTCTCAATAAAAATAGTAATGTAGTAATAAATAAATAAAATACTGTTGACAGTATTGCGGAAAATTATTATTTATAGCATTGTAAGCATGAGGTAATATTATTATATTTTATTATATTTGTTTTACATTTATAAAAAATGTTATGTTAAACACACACACACGCAAGTATATACAGATTTAAAAAAAAATATTATTGTACTCTGGTAATAATGGTAATATGAAAATAAGTAAATAAATTAAATATATATATATATATATATATATATATATATATATATATATATATATATATATATATCCTTAATATTCTCTTAATATTCTTAATAAATATTATTAATATTCTTAATCCTAAATTTATAATGTTAGCATTTTTTTTTGTTTTTTTTTAAATATTACACACACATACACATACTTGAATTTGTGGTTTACGGGGACTCTCCTTAGGCGTAATGGTTTTTATACTATACAAACCGTATTTTCTATCGCCCTACACCAACCCCACACCTAAACCTACCCCTTACAGGAAACTACTGGCAATTTTTGAATTTCATAAAACACAGTTTAGTATGTTTTTTAAGCCTTTTTTTACGGGGACACAGGAAGTGTCCTCATAAACCATGTTTACGTTGTAGTACCCATGTCATTATACACATTTGTGTCCTCATAAACCATATATACCAGTACACACACATACACACACACACACGCACAGTATATATAAATAGAAATAATATTATTATTCTCTCATAATATTATTATATTCTTTATATGTTTAATATGTAAAAATAATAAATTATAATATTATAAATTCTAAATAATTATAAACACACATATACATGTACATATACATGTATATGTCTATATATATGATGTTTTTCTCTTCAAGGTTACGTCGCTTCAAAAATAATTGCTTCACATGGAATATCAATCAATAATTATATTTATATAAGATTGATATATATGCTTATATTTGAATTTATACTGGAGTAAAAAAAAACAAAAACAAGAATGCAATGAGCGCAATTCCATCAGCTTCAGTGAATTATTCCTGCATTGACAAGAACAGCACTGGCACCTCATACTCAGATAATGATGAATGCATGGCAGTGACCTAAAGTGAATGACTGGTCTGGTGGATGTATGGTCTAATGGTCTTGGCACGAGAAGGGAGAGGGTGGCGGCGTTGTGGCCCAGTCAGGGTGAATGCGTGCTCACTGGGTGTGGTGTTGTTTATACCGTGGAGCATATCTCACAGCGAAGGACAGACAAATCAACCTGACTGCTGAACAAATAAACATGCACACACAGGCATCCACAAACATGCACTGATGTATATTTATTCCCACACATACTCATATCGTCTCATTTAGCTCAAATCCTAATGCCTGAAGCAAGGGAACATGGGTTGCAGTGGGTTGGCAGTCGGAGGTGGCATTTCAGATCCTGCTGGCATTACACTGGGACTGAGAGGGCCTGGCAGGGCCCTGTGTCTACAGACTACACCAGACGCCCCTGCTGAATGTAAAACAGCTCATCCCCATTCGCAGTCAAACCCCGCACAGGTCTGCCAGCCCCTCTATACGCTGACTTGGAGTGCTGCACATATGCCTCACTAATGGCACAGACCTGGAGCAGGGAGTCAAGGGAGTACAACGGCAGAGAGTTTACGCTCTTAATGCAGCCTCAGACGAAAATCAGGGACTGACGACATTATGGATGAGATACAGTGTCAAATATTGTGACAAAAGGTTGGTCAAATAAGCACAAGCACAGAATTCCTAAAATAATTTCAAGAAAATAAGCTTGTTTATGTGAAAATCTGAACATTTAAGGGACAAGGTGTTCTGTTAGGTCTTAAATTTTTGTTTATGTCAGATCCCATGAGATTATTAAAAGTCATGGAGTATTTTATTTATTTATTTGTTTGTTTGTTTATTTATTTATTTATTATTCACTACTTTTCAAAAGTGTAGACTCTTTTTTTCCATTTTAAATTATTTTAAAAGAAGCTTCTTATGCTCACCAAGGCTGAGAAAACAGTAATATTCTGGAATATTATTACAATTTAAAACAACCTTGTTTTAAATATATATTTATTATAAATATATATATATATATATATATATTTATATATATATCTATTTTTTGTTAAAAGGACCATGGCATCTTCCAGACCCCGAACAGAACATGAGAGTTAAACACATTAAACCCATTAAAAAGAGCTCTGATGTGTATTCTTGGTGTAACTGATTGTGAATATGAAAATTACAATGTGGTAAAAATGTGATGTCCTCAGAGGGATGCACTCAAAATGCACAAAGTCAAAGATATGGATACACACTTCAGACTAGGGACTGTTATATAATCACGCTTCATTTTCACATGATGAAAAAAAAAGAAAGAAAGAAGATTCAGGAAAAACCATTTTGGATGGATCATACTTCATATTTCCACCGTCTGAGAACAGCCGCTCTCCGGGGACACGAGATGAGCGGTGGCAATACAAGACATGACTGCAATCTCAAACACTTTGCTGTGTATTTATCTGAGTGACAGCGCAACAAAAGGAACCACTGTTGTGTGTTTATTTATTTATTTACATAAGTGTATTTATTGTCAGCTTTTACAGACAAAAATCTTTTACTTAATTTCCTTGGGGGAAAAAAAAAATAAAAAATCCTCTACAACAAAGGAATATTATATGTTTTTATCCTTTGACAAGAAAAACACATCAATCCTTTCTTGCTTGATTGCATATTGTTGGAAACTCCAACCTTGATAACAAGCCCTGTTGGATTGATATGTCTGTTGAAATATTGGCATGTCACATAGACAGGATTTTTGAAGAGATAATAGCACATTTTAATGAAATGGAAAAGAAAATGTTGCCTGAAGTATGCATACGGTTTTCCCTATCACCTGCACAGACACCCCAACTGTTACCGTTAGAAATGGAAAATGGCTCCTGTTTGCCAGCAATGGGCTTGATTTGAATATTATAAAGAGTGAATTCAATTAAAGTGTCCCTGAACTGGCTTCAGTGTTTTTCCAATAAAGAGGAATGTGATTGTGTGCCATTCAGATTGAAGAGTCGCTCGCGGCAATCGCTCTCAAAGTGGAAAGCAGTCACTCATTTTCCTGTCTGGAATCGATAACTTCTTACCAAGATTTTCCAAAGGTGTCACTAATAATCAGTGCCGAAAAGGTGATTGATCGTACCGCCGCTTGCTACTGTGAATAAAAGTCAGATATTGTAAATGAAGTCATTTGGAACTTACATCATTACCCATGAAACCTAATTAGGATCTGATCTGTATTGAAAAACTGGCTGTAGCTCAAACAATTCAGATATCATAGTATAATATCAACATAATGTGTGGCTGAAAATGTTCACTGTAATAGTTTTTTGATGTTATGTTCTGGCGATTGGATCCACTTTGGAAACAGAATTCTCTTGAGCATTTTCCAAAACTACATTTAGAGCTAAACTGGATGGGGACATTTTTTCTTATTTTTTTATTTTATTTATTTATTTTTTTCTGATTGGAAGGCAAACAACAACTTGTTCAGCAGATCCAAACTTTTGTCCACTCTTAGAGCTCAAATATCACTGGTTGAATCTCAAAAATTAGTACATGCTCTGAATCAAATCTAAGAATATATATTTGCCATTTAATATCACTTACAGGAAATTTTTTTTTTTTTTTTTTTTTTTAGCGGAAGAACAGTATTTAACAAACTTACTTCAAAAAAGTAACATATCAATACATGCATTTTATAAAAGCAACAAGGTACTCGAGGTGTGCTGTATTGTGAATAAGTAACAGCCTCTCATACCTTATTGCATAGATATATGCAACCTGATCTCATGACGAAAACATACCTATGATAACTTTTTTTAAGACGTGAAATACGTACCGCCATGTACGTTTCGTTACATATTCAATGTGAAATGTCCACTGGGTGGTGCCTTTTTTTCCCCCCAGAACAGATGAACGTACATATGATATGTTTTATGTGATGTTGGTTTTGTAGGTGTCACCGCAGTTTTGACTTGAAATGTCCATTGAGCGGTTCTATATGATGTTTTAAAATAATGTAGCATCTGCACTACACCTAAACCTACCCGATAGTATGAACAAAAGCGAATGTGATGTAAAAAAGCAATCGCAAGCATGCCTTTTTAGCTTGTTTTTCAATCTCTCATCTTTTTCAGCGGGAGTCATATTTTTCCACGGGATTCGTATCCAAAGATTCCACATACTTATGTTCGGAAAGCGAAACATACGGAGCTGTAATCACAAATGTGTATGAAAACGATTACAAGTGCTCACTGTTTTATCACTTCTAGTGTTAATTTCTGTTGGAAACTGCAGTGATATGTACTTATTGGTACGCATTTCGCATCTTGCTAAAAAGTTCCCACAGATACTTTTTTCTCATGAGATTAGGTAGGATATATGGTATTGGGAAGATTTAGTAAAATCTTTAATAGCCATTAAAATAAAAAAAGGTCAAACCTGATTGTCATAATTATTATTTTACTTCTGATTTTAGGGTTCAGTGTGGCTTGGGTTTGTTTTCATGAGATTCAGAATCCAGTATATTTTGCCACTGTACAATCTTGATCAAATCAGTGTCATTTCCTGCATCAGCTCTGTTTGTACAGAACAGGTGTTTGTGGTCCACAGAGGCTATTCCTACACCTCTCCATGAACTGACCTCCTGTCTGCCGAATGGCTGATAGATGGCCATTCTAGCTGGGAAAAGACACCCTGGCAACTCTTTCCTCTGGTCAAAAACCTGAAAGCTGTTTAGGAAGTGATTCTATTTTAAAAAGCCCCCATGAGAGATGACGTGTCCTTGGGGACGTTCAGTAGACTGGAGTCTGTGCATCGGTCTGTGAGCACTTGTCATACCCTGTTATATAAACGGCTGACATGTTTCTATTTATTCATATATTGCGTTTTGAACACAGAGCTGTAGGTAGGAGAAAATTAGTATATCCTAAAAACGCAGAAGGTCATCTGGATTTAAAACAAGCCGCATTTTGTTGTCTATCACACACACACACAAAGTCATACCTATGATCAAGGCTAGAGGGGACACAGAAGACTTCAGTATAATGAAATGGAAGAAAGTATAAAAAACATTAAAGACCTCTCAGGCCTCCAACCTCCCAAATACACAAACGTGACCTCAGATACACATAGACATTTGAAAGCAAAGAATCATACACATTTTATGTTACAGCACATGCAATTCTCTTAGAATCTCTCACAAATGTACGTCAGCAAGCCATGGCAGGGCGGTTCTGTCAAACTAATGAAACCAGTGAGCTACAAAGGTCAAAAGAGCAAGTGTGAGAAGAATGGATAGATTCTGCTGAGAATATTCTTTGACTGCACTATAAGAAGAGGTGCAGGGAGACGGTGAGAGGGTTTAAGGTTAAGGACGGATGACGGGATAGGAAGAAATTGAGAATTACAGAGCTCACTAGAGTTTATTTTATGATATAGGAAGAACTAATTCAAATATGAAAAAAGGATGAAGTTTAGTAATCACTTTGTCTGTTTTTGCTCCTTCAATGGAAATGGTTAACGGGGCTAAAACAAAGTAACTAATACTGTACATGTAAACTGAAGTTACTCAACTGAAGTTACTCAATTTTGGTAAGGGGATAGAAAATACAGTTTGTACAGTAATAAATACTATTATGCCTAGGAAAACCCAACGTGTGTGTGTGTGTGTGTGTGTGTGTGTGTGTAATTGTGATTTGCAGGGCATAAGTTAGGATTGAATACAAATCTATAATAAAATGTTATCTCTTGATTTATAATTGGCTTTATGATTAATATACTGTCAATTTAATAAAAAAACAGGAATTATAATAATTCAGTATAATATATTATATAATATATTAAGCATATTTAAGAGAATAATTGTACAGCAGCTAGCAGCAGAATTTCGTTTTAATTGACTTCATCAAATGTTGTTGACAACCAAAGTCAAATGTTGTCAAGTCAAGCAAACAGCTTTATTGATGTTGTCTGGATAGCTGCCCTCTTGTCAAGCTAGTTTCTTCAGTAACAACTGCTCAATTATGATGTTCCAAGCCATTGATCTGCTTCCACCAGTTAAAGAACCAAAGCTGGAGAATCTCCACACAAGGCATTTGCCACCCAAATACACTCAGGAGAAAGTTGGATCTACTTCTTGATCCCGGAAATCCAAACACACTCAGTACTAAAGTCTACAAAAATCCAAGTATGCCTGGTCTGGCCCGGCGAGTGGCGGCACGGCATCTGACTGTGTCCTTTCCAGTTTGTCAAACTAATATTAGACAGAAGCTCTGAGGACACAGCAGCTGAAGGAAAGGGAACAATTTACTGCCTTCAAATCCAGGAAAGATTACTTGCTCTTCCCCCACCAAATCTGTGACTACACCAGATTAGACTGACCTTTCAGCAAAGTCTCAAAACATGGTGTATGGCGACCCTGTGATGGATTGAGAGTTAGACGTTGTGGAGGAAAAAAAGCCAGCGAAGGAATGAACGAAGCAGGGAAGGGTGGGTGAAGTGGAGATGTCCTATATCACTTATCGCTGAAGGCTGAGGAAAAGGTGAGAGAGAAAATGTCTGATTCATCTCGTGGGCCCTTGTACAGACAAGCTATTCGTCAAAGTTTGTCATTGGCTTGGAGGTAACCTTCCGCACTGAGATGGAACCAGACAGAGATATGGGGCGTGGGTGGAGGAGGAGGGGGGATTGTCATTTAGACTCCATTTATGAAGCATCTATCATTGATCTGACATTATGTGCCATCAGCCCTGGCCAAACATCACAATATGATCTAGGAGTGGCCCAAGATTTCCGGCATCAATGCTAAAAAGTTGAGTGAGCAAAAGTTTATCCATGGGGCCTAAAATGCATCATGAGTTTGTCTGGGCCGTTCAACATGGTTTGTAGGAATATTCATAGTATTTAAATAATTATAAACTACATACTGACAACATCTAAAGATTAAACCCTTTTATATGTGAACAACTTTAAAACTTTAACGCAAAACATAAACTTACAGTAAATCTTTATGAATCCTCTAAAAATGGTCTGTGTGTAATTTCACCACGAATGAGCACCATTCAGTTTAATTTAGAATGCTTTTAAATTCCAATAAAGTTACTAAATTTAATCTCAATTAAGTTAACAAACAGTATGCACAACTGTAATTTTAATTTGAGAAAGTACAATTAAAAAGAACTACAATTCCTAACAGAAAATTCATCAAGACAAGAACTACAACAAACTATGAAGAGTCTCCTAAGTAAATTATTCACACATTTAGGGCCAGATTTACTAAACAGAGCAAATTAGTAAATCCTGACAGTACTATTTTAACGCCAAAAGTTATGAAATCTGAGCCCTTACAGTGCTAGCAAGAAATCCGATCATACACTCTCTGATTGGACCCCAGCCGCAAAGTATGCTGAGTTTTTGAGACTTCTGCCTATAGGTAAATGATGATTACAATATTAAATTAAAATAACATGATACCACATACCAGTTTGTAACATTAAGCAGCATAATTGACTCTATTTGTAGAAATAAATGGAAGTAGCTGACCCTCGAAGCCTTGAACATTCAAGTTAAAAATTGTTAAAAATGAGCTGGACAATGTCAAATTATATAAATTAGTGAAAACAGTTTTGACCCACAATTCATTCTTACTTAATTCCTGGTACAATTTTCCATTTCTAAAATGGAATAGCAAGGCCACAGTCTGGATTATCTGGAATGAAGTCCCTTCAATGCCCTTCTCCCCAGTCTGGGAGCACTTCCCTGCCCCGTGTTGTCCCGGCCAGGGGCTCTTGATGTGCTTGGTATGAGCGATTCCCTGGGGACGGTTAGCATGGCCGCAGCTGTCTGAATAGATTTGCAAGTGTCATGCAGACGGTCAGTGATGGCATATCTGTGAGGTCCCTAAACACTGTTGACACCACTCAGCGGCTGTGTGCTACTGACGACACTCAACCTGCATTCGCCTTATTTGCATCAAATCGCTGTCAGCCAGAGAAGGGAGAACAGGCATAAGCAGCTTATTGTGACCCATGAACACCCATTTACGGCTCCCTCCCTCCAGGCGTCATGCATTGTACTTGACCTCATCAGACTGCTCTTTTGATATCCCGACTTGTACCGCGGACACACATTTCTCCATCATTCAATCGCCCTTGCTTTCTCCGTTCGTGTCAGGGTTGTGCACCATTCAGAACTGAATTTAGAAAGCCTTTACATTCCAAATCAGTTTCTCAATTTGAGTTGAAATAGAAAACAGGATGCGGAATTGCAGTTTTGGAATTGAATGTATATGGACGCTCAGACAGCTGATAGATAGATCATAGAGACAGAATATTTTTAGATAATTACATCTATCTATCTATCTATCTTGTTCTGTCTAATAATTTTTTAATTTTAATAATGTTTTGTCTTCTTCAAACACAGATGATGTAATATTCAGCAAGCTGGCATTTATGGATGTCTAAAGGTCGTTGCCAACCTGTCAGAGCTTTTAGTAACCCTCCTCTAACTCACCTCTGAATATAACAAACACATTCCCAGTTATTTACATGTCACCTTCGGTTTTAAATAATGAACGTCCATTTTCTGTGCGTCGATCCGGGCTGTTTGTTACTGTAATTTGTCTTCTTGACACTTATGGTATTCTGCATGATTGTGTCTCTGGTGTCCATGGGGAAATTGAAAACATCACATAAACTCGAGGCAGCTTGTAAAGCTTGAGGAGATAAGTGACAGTCTACTATTATTACTGCCATTTAGTATATCTACTCTTTAGCCCGCTGGCCAGATCAACGAATCTACCGCTGTGATATTAATCTCCATTCTTATGTTTTTTGAACATCTTGAGAACTGAATAATGCCAATTGAGTCCATGACGTTTATAGCGCAAGCCACTTCATAAACATTACACACAAGCTGTGCGGCAGACTGACAAAAATGTTCCCAGCAGCGTTAACCAGCAGCGGACAGGGGAGGGAGGGAGGAGGGGAGAAGTACACGGCGTTGTCGCCAGTTCATCAGACCTCTAAGCTCTCTCTCAGAGCCAAAATCAGTCATAATTGCATGCAGAATGCCGCCTATTTCTTCTGGCCAAGAGACCTTCCCGTCCGTAATCGCAGCTTTCATGCGTCTTTCATTTATTACGCTGCTTGTTTTGAGGGTGAGCCTCAACATATTGCAGATCATATGCCGTTAGTCTGTGTGTCTCCTTGGAAGTGTCCTTACATGTGCCACTGGGTGACACAGCCCTGCGGTGCCGTCAGCCTGGTGCTCGGCTGATGCGTTTTAATGTGCCTCCGTTGTGACAGCTGGCCTGATAAAATAATTCCCATCATAGAATACAAAGTATGTGGTTTATTGCTTTCTGCGGCGCAAATAGAATCTTCAGCTATGCAAACAGTCTGGAGATGTCAGGGGTGGCACGGGCTGAGTCCACGGCTTTGTGCTTTGCTGTTTACACATCTGTGGCAAATTGTGCGTGTGTGTGAGAGAGAGAGAGTGAAAGCGGGAGGGAGAGCGGAATCAAAGATGAGCCGTACAAAGTATTGCTCGCTTGTCAGCGTCGACATCTTATTTTGCATACGCCTCAAAAGGGCTCTTGAAAGTGGAATGGCGTGTCATTCAGCGAAATGACATCTCGTCACAATCTGAGAACGCTATGAGGTGTGAGGACGCTTTCAAAGGAAGTACTCGTGGGTCAATCACAGCGAGCTTTTGTAGTGTGATGTTTCTGTAGCACGACAACATGAGTGACATACTGTAATTTCTTTCAATGTTAAAAACGTTGTCTTTTACCAGCTTAATATACAGAGACAACTATATAAATTCCCCATAAAATCACAGCAGCACTATCAAAGCATTGCTGTTACAGAACATTCTAACCAGGCCAACATTTGCTCAATCAAACTGTGCATTTGGGATGGATCTGTTTGAAACCTTTTTTAAAAGGGAATTCATCCACCTCATTTTTTTATTTATTTATTTTTTTTTTTCAATAAAAGCGGGTGTGGCTATTTGTAAATTGAATGTGTCTGGCTTCCGGTCTCACATGCTTCCAGCTATTTTTAGCTGTAAAAAACAGCTTGTTTTGCAGCTTAATATTACAAACTGATGTTTCTTACCACATTATTTTAATGTATTGTCTTATTACAAACACACTCGTTTGTAGCGTAGAAAGATTTAACGTTTACTGTACCTTGTTATTCTTCGGTTGTGGCTAGAAGGGAGACAGCTATGGCCAGAAGTGACGCAAAATATCGCCATAAAATAAAAATAAATTGAATTTGCTACCTACTAGATTATGTTTTATTAAGGTCTACACCCATCTCAATACTAAACCTACCCTTACAATAATGAAAATACGGTAATTAATTGTTGCTCAGCGTGACAAAAATGACACAATTTTGATGTGCACATGCCCAGTAGGACAATCTGGCCGTAGCTGTATCCCTTCTAGCCGCAAACGTATTCTTCTCGTTATTTCCCTATGGCGGCTAATGAAGTGGAAGTCTTACACATTCACAGAAAACAGCTTACTTCTGCTATAAGATAGGGTGACCATATGTGCTCTTTTTCCCAGACATGTTACGGCTAGAATGTCTAAATATCTTAAAATGTCCAGGTTTTGGCTTAGTTTTCTGTCGTTTTCATACTCCCTGAAGGTAATGACTAAAACATAGTTTGACCAACAGTGTGCAGGCATTGTACATAATCGACCAATCATGGTCTGCGAGAAGGTGGGATCTACAGAGAATGGTTAAAGCGATGCAAATCCATGTACATATTATGTATGGGGACTGTACAGAGAGCATGTCTATATGAAAACAGAGCCAAAACCCAGACATTTTTGGCAATTTAGAAATCCGACCAGGATGTGTCTGAAAAAAAGAGGACGTGTGGTCACCCTATGTTAGAAAATAGTAAATTGTATTTATTTAATTCCATTAGGTGGCACAGAAATTACACACCTCACCTTTAAAGTCAGCATGAAAAGAAACTGATGATATTTTCTTGTCACGTATTCAAAGTTAAATGGCTTCTTGAATGAGAAAAAAATGGAGGGCTGGTTGTGATTTGGTCCATCAGGGATTGATTTGATAATTGTTTGGTAATTGCTGCCAGTGATAGATTGCTGGCAGGCACATTATTTTACAAAAAAAAATAAAAGATGTGTACAGATAAATCATTTATAATATATGCTGCAATATTCCATACAAATCTAAGAGTAGTTCATTTTGATTTCATGGTGACTAAAAATGAGCAGTGGCCAAAGTCCAGACTAGATTTGATTATTATTTAAAAATTTTCCAAAGAGGTTATTTAAATGTCTAAAACAGACCTGATTTTGGATGGAACAGAAAAAAAAAAAAAAAAATCAATCCCATCTGGGTTATTTTTAGATAGAAATAAATCAGATTTTTTTTTTTCCAGATCAGACAGAAAAACTCTCAGTCTGTATTCGTCTAAATTACAGAATAAGTGCCAAAGAAATACTGAACGTAGGAAAAAGCCTGTTCAGATCAGTGTTTGATATCACCTCAGAAAATGGAGTGGAATCTGAATCTTACACTTCTGCATTGAAGTCATTTAGAGTTAATGACATCATTCAGTGCAGTCCCTTATCTAGCAATAGCTTTTAATGTCAATATTTCAAATCACTCTGAAGCTATGAAGTTTCATGATTCATTAAATTAAAATAATAGGCATGTATCTGAAATATTCTCTCTTTGTTTCACAAAAGACAAAGCTGGTGGCACTTTGGATAGCCTGTTCATTCTTGCAATGGCCTCTGGACCCTTGGGAATAGAGCAGGTAATGCAAGACGTCTTTCAGGTGGCTAATTATACACTAAGGAAAATAGAGATTTATTGATTAGAAGTGAGCTCAACTGCTGAGCAAGTCCAGCTCAAACTTTCCGCAGAGCAATTAGGTGTCACCGCTGTCAGTTCTCTTTTCCAGCTTGGAGGACCACCAGGGACCTGCCATGAGCAAATAATCAAATAATACAATATGATATGATTTGTTTTATAGAACACCTAAATGTTTAAAATGTAACAGAAGCAATAATCATTTTCGCAATTGAATCTAAAACAGCTTAAGGTTAACAGAAAGATATGTCAAAAATCCTCCAAGGTGATATATTTATGACATGTTGGCTGACTCAAGTGAGTCCCATAGTCCCTTGCTGGGAAAGGCTGGCAAAGATTGGCCTAGTGCAGCCGGAGAATGAAATAACGTGAAAATGACCTTGAATTAGCTGTGCTGGCTCTCTGGAATCGATTCAGCCTACATGTAAGAGTAGAATTACTGCTGAGAGGTCAGGCCGGCTGGAAGCCAGGGGAGCTGAGAGCCACGGATGGTACAGTAAAGCGGAGCAAAGAGCAGGAAAGAGCCTGTTCAGATGAGCTGCAGGATTCACTCTGTGTAAAACTCTGGATAATTGTATCACATTAAAGTAGGAAAACTGAGTTCTGCTTGAAAAGTTACTGTCAGGTAACCTAAAATCAATCATATAGTATAAATCATATATCATATATACAGTACATACACATTCACCCGATATTGTAGTCAAGAACCACTATAATTTTAACCCTATGATCCAAGAATTATTAAGGGAACAAAAGAAAAAAAAAAGCTGATGTTTCCTTTTCCTTTTGTCTTATTTTATTTATTTTATTTTTTTACAGTACTTTTCAGAACCGCAATAAAATCATTCTCAAACTTTTTTTATTGAGTGACACATCCAATTGCATCAATCATTTTGAATTTGCACTGCTATAAATAAAGCGAATAAAACTTCCCACAATGACATGCAGGGTGCTTCTCAAATGGAAGGCTGCATCCAAGTAAAGCTATAACTCAGCTGCCCCGTCAAAGGACATCTCAACTTGAAGGACCCTTTGTAGGCAGTCTTTGTTTTGCATCCTTCATAAAGTATTATAAAGTAATGTAAAGAATTTTCCAAATTCAATTTTTTTTTATTTTAACGTTTATGAAACAGCATGTACTGGGCTGTCTCATTCTAGCGTTTAATGCTGAGTAGGACTCTAGTACTGAATCCTCAGAAGGGCTGGTCTAGGAAGGAAGTTTTCTGCTTGAGAAGCAACCATAAAGAACAACCATTGTCATATAGAATTATGGGTAAAGCTCAAAGGTGGTCAAACACACCTGGTGGTCTAAGTTTGTACTTCCTTTGAATAAGTAATTAAATTAAAAAAGTATGTTTTATGTATTATGAATGTGTTATGTGTATGTATGTATGTGTGTGTGTCAGGTATGAATGCAATCTGGATGTACTACATTTGTCATGTTGTCACTGTCATCTAACCTATCAGTGTCAGTTGCGTTGCTTCGCTGTCATTCACAAAACCTCTCCCGTGGTCACATGGGATAGCAAAGTGTCCATCAAATGCGCATTTCTGAATCTCACCAGAAGTAGAAAGTCATCTGGAGATATTTTGCCTACTGTTTTATGAATTCTGTGAATTCAGATGTACTACTCTTTTCACATACTGTTTTTTTGCCTGCTATTTAGAAGGGAAATATGTTATTTCGGATGCAGCCAGACATATATAGAGAACAGTCTTACAAAATTATAGGTAAAGGTCAAAGGTTACAGTACATCCAGAGCACACCTGGTGGTCTGAATGTAACAACACACTGTGAATGGGTAAATATGTATTTTAGATATCAAATGGAAACCTTGTACTAACTAAATTATTAACTAAACATTTTTGACTAAACTAAACCATTTGAAAGTTTTAAAACCTTTAAACGTCATAATAATAATAATAACAACAACAACAACAACAACAACAACAACAACAATAATAATAATAATAATAATTCGTTACATTTATATAGCGCTTTTCTGGGTACTCAAAGCGCTTTACATAGAAGGGGGGAATCTCTTCATCCACCACCAGTGTGCAGCATCCACCTGGATGATGTGATGGCAGCCATATTGCTCCAGAACGCCCACCACACACCAGCTTATTGGTGGAGAGGAGACAGAGTGATGAAGCCAATCAGTGTATGGGGATGATTAGGAGACCATGATAGTCAGAGGCCAATGGACAAATTTGGCCAGGACACCGGGATTACACCCCTATTCTTTTTCGAAGGACATCCTGGGATTTTTAATGACCACAGAGAGTCAGGACAAATTCCAACAAATTAACAAATTAACCATTCTTTTACATTAAATACTGAATTACACAATACACAGTACAAAAAGAATGGGCCAAAGCATTAAAATGATCAGTTTGCTTTACTTTAGCACAACCAACAAATAGCCATCAGCAAGTCGACCTTAAAATATGCCTGGCATGCTTTGAGATTGACTATTTCTTGAAAAACTGTTGCACAGTGGTGTATATTTAACATAATCCAATGTGAAGCCTCGTCGTGCTGAACTGTTAAATCGATATTTGATGCAATTCCACCCCCCACCCCCCCACCCATTATTTATTTATGATTTAAAAATAACATTAGGTTTAAACATTATGTTTATACAGTTTTGTAAAGCAGATCAAATCAAATATTACATCTGGCATATTATAATGAGAAAGATAATGTTTATGGTTTGTGGATCCACAATAATTAGAAACAAAACTTGCTTCAAAGAATTATAATTATAAAAGCTTGCTTGAATTTGTATTTAAGAAATGAACTCAATTAACTGATACTTTAAATAAACAAGAAGCTGTTCATACACAGCTTCATACTCATACTTCATCTGTAAGAAAGAAATAAAACTGAGAAACAAGTGCATGCACATTAATATTAATGTAGGAATTTGGATTTTAATTGTGTTTTTGTGCTTAAATACATACAAATTATTTGCAGAGCAGCTACGCAGCTTTAAAGCTTTAACCAGCGTAACATCGGATTAGATTTGCGAATCCCTACTAATGAAAATTAGACATTGGATTGTCAAAAAGAATGTTTTTCACAAAAATAACCATTTTAGGCTGTGCTCCATATTAGGATCTCTACATTCTGACATAAGTTGCTAATATTGACTAATGATTTCAGTGGGTGGTCGTCACACTCTTTTAGCATTGAGCTTTTGAGCTTAAAGCAATAGTTCACCCAAAAATCACCCTCAGGCCATCCAAGAAAGAGTTTGTTTCTTCAGCAGAACAGATCTGGAGAAATTTATCGTTACATCACTTGCTCACCAATGGATCCTTTGCAGTGAATGGGTGCCATCAGAATGAGACTGAGCAAGTGATGCAATGCAATGCTAAATTTCTTCAAATCTATTCTTATGAAGAAACAAATGCATCTACATCTTGGATGGCCTGAGGGTGAGTACATTTTCATTTTTGAGTGAACTAATCTTTAACAGATTCACTGAGTGTGCATTTGAAATTACACATTTAGACACAGCTCACACAGTCTAATGGCATTCAATGATCAAGTGCTACTGGAATTAATCAACATTTTGTTTATGCTGTCCATAATCAAGCAACCTTTTAAACCCGTCAATCCATTTGACAAATGACATCATCAGTGAGTGTGAGGGGTGAACCGCAGGCAGGCCGGATGACTAACCTTCAGAAATGTCATTCTGTCACTCAGTGTGACGGAAAACACTGTCAGACCATTGACGAAGGCGTCGATAAATGGGTCACACCTCTCGCCTCTCCTTCCCCCTCGACTGTACCCCATCAGCTCCTTTCAAATTTATAATATGCCAACCGATCGATGTGCGTGCGTCACGGCGCTTATGCGATTGTTTTAGTCATCAATAACAATAACAATGTTAGCATCAGTAATTGCCATATTTTAACACAGGCCATTAGATACAGGACAAGACACTTGACCTTGTGGCCATTTGCATATTTGCATAATTCATGCCTTGCTTTTGAGTACGAAAAAAAAGCCCTGCCATTTTACTGTGGGGCGCTGACCTTTGACCTCGGGTCTGATGCTGCTGATACATTCACCTCGATTCAGCAAAAGGGCGTGATGGGACCCTGTACGCATTGCAATCTACCTGCCGCTTGTCTATGGCAAATTAACAAGCCTGGCGCAATGCCCCGCATTAATTAATGAGGCCGGGCATAAACACATTGCCAAGGACCAACAGGGATTTGCACGCAGAACAACGCAATGAAGCTTCCTGGAAGGGCTAGAAGAGTCACTGAAACTGGAGACAGCTATAAAAACACCTCATGGTGAAGTCAAAGGCTGAAACGGGTATAAAGACAGCAATATGCTTCAGGCCAGAAGTGGAATTCATACTGAGTGCCACAGTATTATAGCAATAGTTAACCAGAGTTGAGTGCCTGTCATCATTTATTCATCTCGGTGGTTATTTTAACTAAAAAATAGCTATGAAAATCATTTAAATAAAATTAAATAAAATATAAATATTAGATGAAAAATGTTACAATGGCAACTAACCGAAATAAAAAGTTGCACTAAAGCACTAAAATTAATTTAATTTCAACTAAATTAGTTACACAGAAATATTTAATAAACTCATAAAAGTGACAAAACCACATACCAAATTAAAACGTAAAAATGAAAAAAAAAAAAAAACATACAAATAAAAAAATAATAATAATTAATTAAATGGATATTAACATATAATAATAAAAAGATAATTCTAATAATAGAATACAAACAACACTAAAATAACACTAATTCACCTTTAAAATGTTCCAAATGTTTTTTTTTTTTCTTTTTCTGTTTTCTGTGGAACACAAATAGAGTTATTTTGCAGCATGTTCTGGCTGCTCTTTTCTATTCAGTGAAAGTGTTTGGGGACTGAGCCAAACTATTCTTCTACAAAAGCAATGAAGTATTAAATGATTTGTGCAATATATAACTTTTCTGGAATTGGAAAGTAATTACAATTTGATATTGACGTCTAACCTGGTGCAATGTCTTCACGTGACATGCTTGAATCACAAATATGAATGAGAATATTATTTTTTTAATTACTTTTAATGAATCTTTTTATGGTCTTTTTCTCACTTTTTCTCAATTTACCTTTATTGCATGTAAATGAGCAGCATGAACCTTCTTCAAAACATCAAAGTCACACAGGTTTAAAAGGCTTTCCTGTAGCTCAAACAGTGGTTCATGGCACTAACAACATCAAGTTCACGGGTTCAATTCCCAGAGAAAGCAAGAAATGGTGAAATATATACCTAAGTTGCTTTGGATAAAAGCTGCCAAATGAAAAGCAAGAAACAGCTAGTAAATATGGTTATGGATGACATAATTTAATCTAAGAAAAGTTTGTGTGCCTTTTACATATACTCTTAGTATGTAGTTATATAATTGATCTGACTGAATGACACTACAGCTGATGCAAAGCATTCTTATTCTCATTCCACCATTGTTATCAAACCAAACACCTGTGATTTTTCTTATGTTAATGGAAGAAGCAAGTAATACTCCAAAGGACCTGAACCACAGCCAAGAGATGAAACACTGCATATGTTGCAAAGCAATGCAGTGTGACAAAGAGGAGAGCTCTTAGAATGCAAAGACTAGAATTTAATCCCCTACCTTTAGAGAGAACATCTTCTCATTTGATTGTGGATCCTGAACTCAGAGGAGGGTGAACAAGAACAGGGCATTTCATCTGTGCCAAACATAAAAGCCGCTTTGGAGGCCACGTAAAGCATATTTTATAATCTTTTCTCAGCTTGGCACAAAAGAGAGACTTGGAGTGTGGAGTGTTTTCAGGATGGAAGACATAACAAATTACAAACCTTCCTGACGGTAGATGATTTGTGTTTTGTAGTGCTGCTACTGACTGAAGTAATATTAGTATAGACTACTTTTATGTTTTTTCTTAGTTCTTTTTGGAGACGAAATTGCCATACTCTCATCCATCTTCCTTTAGACATCTCCCTTTCTGTTCAAGAGTTTAAAAAAAAAAAAAAAAAAAAAGGAAAAAGGCCTACAGGATTGGAAAGACACAAGGAATAGTAAATGACCAAAACTAGTTTTAGGTGAATTAAGCCTTTAATATTATTCCCACAAAGCATTATATTTTATTTATTTACATATTTGTAATTTTTATTATATTTTATTTAACAGTACTTTATGGTCATTTTAAATTATTCAGATAATTAAATATGTATTTGTAATATAAAACGTATAAAATAACACAGCAATATGTATTTGTAATATAAAACGTATAAAATAACACAGCAATATAGGCCAAATGTTCAATAGAAACTGCCATAAAACTGAAGAAAATTCAGTTAATGTATTCACTAAATGCTTTTCTTTTTTATTTTTCTTTTCTTTTTATTTTTCTTAGATGTTTTTGAAAGAAGTTCCTTATTTTCATCAAGGCTGCATTTATTTGATCAATAATACTGTAAAACAGTAATATAGTGAAATATTATTACAATTTACAGTAACATATTTCTATTTTAATGCATTTTAAAATGTATTCCTATGAATAGATCATTTGAAATATATATTTTTTAACAATGTACAAGTCTTTGCTGTCCCTTTTGATCAGTTTAATGCATCCTTGCTGAATAAAACTATTAATTAAAAAAAAAAAAAAAAAAATTGTGCAACAGTAGCGCAACTTTATCTATCATTTGACAATAATATGTGGAAACTGATAACTACTGTATCAAATCACGTAAATCTGAAACAAATAAAATGCAGCATATGGGTACTGTAATTCCTCACATGGATGCATGGATTTAAAAAAAATAAAATAAACAAACACACATATATGATATCATTAACACTGCACACTAAACACAGAAGTATGTATTCAAAAATGACAGATTTGTTATCAAGATATTTAGTTTTTGATAGTATGGCCCAGTTTCACAGACAGGGCTTAGACTAAGCCAGGATTAGCCCATAATTCAATTAGGACATTTAAGTAATTTTTATAAACATGCTTAGGGGAAAAAAAAAAAAAAAAAAAAAACATTACTGGTGTGCATCTTGAGACAAATCAAAGGCATTGATATATTTTAAGATCAATCAGTGCAAGTTTAGTTCATTTGAAACAGCTAAGACTTACATTTTAGTCTAGGACTAGGCCTTGTCTGTGAAACCGGGGGTAAGTGTAGGTATGCAGCTTCTAAATGCTCATCAAAATGATAAAAAAAAAGAAAAATCATCAGAGTTCTGTCTTTTCTCAGGGGTCACTTTAACCTCTTTGGTGAGAGGTTCCTCTGGCATTGCTCTTTTTTCATAAAGCGCTCTTATAAGAGTCGAGGTGACTGTGACCTGCCGCCATTCTTCCAATAATGGCCCCAGATCCCTGAAGCGGTCAAAAGTCTGTCTCTATTACACTCAAAACACCCACCCTGACCCGCCATCATTCTTCTTTCATCCCAGATATGTGATATGAAAGAAATCCTTCATCGTCATTCTCATTCTTTATTCACACTCAGCACAGTGCCAAATCCAGACTATTTTAAGAATTTCTTTTATCACAGTTGTAAGACTTTTTGAGACAGTAATATTAAGAAGATGTCATCTTAGATTTGTTCTTTTCTTTGACTGAAAAAAAAAAAAAAGTGCATAGGAAAACCAGAAAGACTCATATTGCTATGACAGTCTGCTAAGGCTGCCATAACACTCTGTCAATAAATGCAGGATTTTTGTCATTGATTTTAGTACTACAGGGACAAAAAAAATAATATGAACTTTCTGAATTTATTTTGGTGAAGGTAAAATATAATAATAAAGAGGCATATTTTCAGAAAGCATTTTATTCAAGGAAAAATAATCAAATTATATTCTAATTAAACTGATCGCAGTATGTTCTCATGTGAACAGAGATGGAGAGCTACAGAACGTGAGATACATTTCATTATATCTTAAAGGGATAAATATAAATAAAGGAGTCATTCCTTTGAGTCAGATCTTTTTTTAACAAACTGGCTGATTAAGTTCACAAAATCAGTTTAAGTGATTCATTCAAGAATCATTCTTATATGGTTCTCGAGTTCAACTCACTCAATGAACGATCTGACCTTTCATTTCTTTGCTAATACGCTTGTAAATTTAAGTCTTACAGTTTTATAATTCCTCCCGAAATGATGTTTCTGTGCAGGTTGACAAAAGAAAAACAGTCCAAGGTTCCTTTCCTATCTGAGACACAATGATATTCCACTCTCTTACCAAAAACTAATTCACAATCATCCTAAATGATTCATTACTTTCATAATGTGTTGGTGCTCTCGGTACTTAGAGCGTGTTTCTTACAGAGCGCTCCTAACGGCACGTTACGTTTCAAATTTATTCACACCTCACACTGGCTTTCTCTCCTTTGTCTCTCACTTCCATTTATTTTTCTCACCTAGAGGTAAATAGATTTGAAAGCTATTTCTTCTCCTCCCTCGCACAGCCAATCCTCTCATCGCTCTAGCTTGGACAAATAGATGTCTGAAGTTCACTCATCGCCGGCATAACTCCTTGTACCCGCAGAGAAACACCTCCAGACCTCTCTGCCCCACCAGCCCCCGCTAAAATCTGCCATTTTAGCTTCACGCCGCCCAATTTTTACCGAGAAGCAGCAGCACAATGATAACTTGATTTAGCCCTCAAATATCCTCCCAGCAGATTGTTTCAGCCACTTGGGAGAGATGAGAGTTGTGTCAACTGAGCCATTCAGTGTCTGCCCTGAGAGACGAGCTGAGAGCCATGCCATTAACCCCCTCTCTCGCTGCGAAATGGTTTTGAACCTGCCTTTCTGAGGTGAGACGGAAAGCAGAATGCTGGGTAGAAGAGTCACATATCCCTCTCAGCTGCGAAGAGAGACTTGAAAGTGAGCACGAGCTGTTTAAAGAACGGCCGAGAAGGGCCGTCTCCAAAGATTCAAAAATCAATGTGCTTTGAAAAGGGCTGCTTTTTTTTCCTCCCTCCACCACTGTATATCTACAGCTGAAAGACAGCAGAACGTGTGTAAACACAGTAAAGGCACAAGGGACATAAAATTAGCTCTTCAGTTTGACGGGAATCATCCTGTGGCTGGTATTTAAACGGTGAACTAACTGACTGTACAGCCCTATAAAAAAAAAAAAAAAAAAAAAAAAAAGAGCTAGAGAATGGAAATCATCTAAGTTGGGTTATTATAAAAACCTACCTGATCTCATGACGAAAACGCACCTGTGGGAACTTTTTCGCAAGACGTGAAATACATACCAATAAGTACATATCACTGCAGTTTCCAACAGAAATTAACACAAGAGGCGGTAAAACATCGAGCACTTGCAATCGTTTTCATACACAGTTATGATTACAGCTCCATATGTGTCGCTTTCCGGGCGTAACAAGCTTGCTCGGTAGCTCAGCCGTCATGGAATTGGACTTAGGATGTAGAATACTTGAGTACGAATCCCATGAAAGAGCTAAAAGATGGAGATAATAGCCACAGCCATATCACCCTGCAGCCCAAGACTGGTTGCCTACTGAAGCTAAGCAGGGTTGAGCCTGGTCAGTACCTGGATGGGAGACCTCCTGGGAAAACTAGGTTGCTGCTGGAAGAGGTGTTAGTGAGGCCAGCAGTGGGTGCTCACCCTGTGGTCTGTGTGGGTCCCCACATGATTGTAAAGGGCTTTGGGTGTACGGCAATACACAATAAAGCGCTATATAAATGCTTGCAATTGCATTTTTGTGTCACATTCACTTTTGTTCATACCGGGTAGGTTTAGATGTAGTGCAGACAGTATGTTATTTTAAAACGTCACAGAGACATTAAAGTTATAACGCCACTCAATGGACATTTGGGGGGCGGGGGAGGTAAAATGACTAAGCATTTTTATAGTGTGTGTCTGCTAAAAGTCTTATACACTTATTAGGACATTTCTAACCTGGCAAGAGATACACAGAACATGTGGTGACCTCTTGCTAAATGCTTTTTTGAATAATTAACCAAATAAAAAGTTTTGGCACTGACATCTGTTCACAGCAAAGCTCCAAAAGTGTAAACAGTTTGTGACAGCGTGTCACATTCTCTGCATGTTTAACAACCACTGCATTTGCATTGTGGAGTAAATTGCCATTGGCAGGCCAATATAAAATCCCAGTGCTGAATCACTGGTACATCAGTCAGATGGCAGGGAAATACATTTACACCAACTGATATCAGGGCTTGTCATTCTTGTTTAATATTGTAAATTATTCAGTGATTGGTCACTGGTGCAATGTATTAAGATTGCTGCAGATCGGAGTCAAAATTTAATGAGCCAATGGGATGTTTTGCAAGTTAATCAGATACAATTTCAGACCACTAATTAAGGAGAAAAATTATTAACGCCCCTCTCCCATAGGACAACAGGGTTCAGGAGTACTTTTTTTTTTGTTTTTTTTTGTTTTTTTTTTTACAGCATTATTAGTTACGCAGACTGAATGAATCTTCTGATGCTTTTATTATGTCAAGCATAGCCTGACCAAGGAAATAATTGTCTTGATCTGCACCACTGCATTCATATATCACCCAAGGAGACACAAAACACACAAATACACACACTCACACCGCCTCTAATTATGTTTATGTGTCAATTCATCCCATAGAGTAACAAAAAACAAAAAACAATAAACAAAAAAAAAAAAAAAAAAAAGGGAGAGAGAGAGAGAGCCTATAAAACAGATACATCCATTCTGACTAGATTAACCACATTCAAGGCTGTTCAAAATTGGTAGATGTTGGAACTACACCTTTCTAAGAGCAAGCCATTTCCATTGATGTCCATTCAAAGTAGCCATATATTATTATTATTATTTTATTTTTTTGCCACTAACATATATGTCAGAAATATTTCATAACAATATAGTAAATGTATCATTTGATTGTTTTAACTGTTTGGGGCTTAAAAGTGTAAAATAGAGTTAAAATTCCTTTGTCATCAGCCAATCAGTGTCATTATGATGCCATGTCTTTACTTTGGTTATTATGGTTACAATCCATATAATTAATTATTTGAACATTTTGCAACATTTTCTTATTTGTAAGTTGTTTTAAAGTTCATAGTTCAGAGGCCTGTCGCATGATGCTAACTGAACAAACTCTGAGTTTCAGAGTATACAGTAGGTTTAGATTTGACAAAACCAAACAAATCCAATTTAGATCAGGTTCAGTGGGCTCACAAATCTCAATATAAATGCTTTCTGTCAACTGATCCAGAGTTTGTGATTAACTATGGAGCATGAGCACCTGAAAGTGTGACACATGCAGTAAACAGCCAATCACAGGGAACATGGAGAGCGTCAGTTTGATTTACTTCTTGCGATAGTCTGCACAATTCACTTCCCTGCTGAAGATTAAGAGATGTTGTTGTTAAAAATATAATAAATATAAATGCATTTACAAAGCAGAAATAAACACTGCTGCAGCAAAAGTTTGAAAAGGCAGCAGAAAGAAAATATCTGACTATGCAAATGAATCAACTGAATTTAATAATTCATAAAATTTCACAAAGAGCTCAAAAGAAAACACAAGTTTAGTCATTTTAAAAGCTTTATTAAAGCTTTTTTATATGTATGTATTTAAATTAATTTAAATACAAAGTTTATCATGATTTGCCAGTTTATACAGTAATTATTAGAATATATTATATGAATTACAAATAATTACAGTTCATAAAATATGAATAGAATAAAAAATTAGCAGCAAATTATGGGCAATTTTGTCTCTAAAATTATTTCAGCATAAACTGCTTTACTTTGAAGCAAGAGATACAGGGGAGTGGCTTTATTGCATCAGATATATGTCACTTTGCTCACAGCTGATTGGTCCAGTTTGGGTTTGCAACCTCTAAACCAGAAAAAAAAAATAAAGTAAAATAAAATAAAACCAAAAAAATGCTCCAGCATTTAAGTTATCATGGCGACAAAATCTGCTCAAAATCAACCCACCTTCTTGAGCTGAAAACTCAGAGTTCATTCAAACTAAATGCAAACTTACCTGAGTAAAAACTGAAATTTACTTTGTGCAACAGGCCTGCGAGGTCTTACCATGTCTTTTATCATTACAGTTGCTGCAGTTTTATAAAATAACTTGGACATGTGTGTTAATGGCTTTACTACAGTTAAAAGGGGTTCTACAAATGGATAAAAGGTTAGAGAAGTTATGGGTAGAACATTTGGTGAAAAATAATTAAAAGAAGGGAAAAAAGATTAAAGAGAGTGGAGACAGAGGAGTAAATTAAAGCAAAATAAATAAACAAATAAATAAATAAAAGGGAAAAAAGAACCACAGTTTACCAATACAGTAAGTTATTTTCATTCTACCCTTCTAAATTTATTATATTTCTCTTTGTGTTTCTCTTCATCTGTTGCTTTAATCTCAGCTCATCCCGTCCTCTCAACTTCCTCTGAAAATCTGCAACTTTTGCCTTCAAGTTCACAGCATTTGTTCAAAGCAAAGTGTTTAAATGCATATGTTTTCAAAGCTTTTTTGGAACACTCCCCCCTTCTACCACTGGTCAGCCAAACAGACCGTCCCGCCCCCAAACTCTTGTCAATGGTTGAGCCATTGTTGCTGCTCGGGATACTCAAATAAACAGAGAAATGTTTTCATAACACCACAGAGACACCGTGTTTATACTTTTTTTTTTTTTTTTTTTTAGAGAAATCAACTTACAAATGTTGTCTCTACATATTAAGCTTGGATAAAATAAATGATTTTTAAAAAGGCACTGTATTTCTTCAAAGGAACGTGTGAGGAGGAGGGTCCAGGCGAGAGGGGCTTCAAAACTGCATTAAATGAGGAAAAACCCCATCAAAGGTGATTCACCCTCACCTCGGCTGTCATGTGCCACCGCCTCGTTGCTTTGACATCCGCTAATTGTCTTTGAACCTTCTCCGCCACTGGTTTCTCATTTCCCTGCGATTTATTTGGCATTAGGGTGCTCTGCATTAGTCACCGACACTATTAATGAATTTCTGCAATCCGAGGATTACAATGTCAGTGATAGGTTACGAATGGGTCACGAATGAGTGATTTGTCTCGAAAACAGGAATCGTGGGTAATGCATTAAGTGGAAATGGAGGACAACTCAAACATCATGTTTGTTAAGTGTGGGCGAAGACTGTGTATTAATATGGTTCTTGTGTCTGCTGGAAAGATCGTCTCTGTCCACGCAAATAAAATTCAAATAATGAATAATGCTGACCAATTGAGATGTAAGCCGATCTGGTCATGTATGGACCTGATCAGGTTCATCTCAAAAACAAAGCCCTTTAATTGTGCATGAATATGGTGATTGTTGTGCATGCATGAGTCTACATGAATATTTACATGAGATGCGATCTTCAGATACTGAATGTCAGCGGGTGGCAAGTTGTACGCTGTTAAGACGGAGATGGCCCGAGGCCAGCAGGGTAAACAACTGTTAAAAATACAGTACGAGACTAAACGCCGAAGCACAGGTGAGACTCTCAAACTCCTGGATGTTGTTTTGCCCTTTGGAGGTCTGGGCATCAGTACGAGTTTTCACTTTCTCTCTCCATTTCGAGAGGCCTTGGGGTTTATCTGTTGTCGGAGAGATAGAAATCAGTGCGGGCCAGACAGGCGCTATGGGTGCTGGAGGAACAAGCACCTTTTCCTGCTCTGGAGTGGTTCACCATTGGCTGCCTGTTTGTTCCTGCTCAGTGCAATCAATACAGTCAAAGAGATTAGGGGAGAACTTAATTTGATAAGGCTCAAAAAAGCAATTATATTCCTGCTCGCTGTTGACTAATTGGACTGTCACGAGCATTAAACATCTTCAGGTAACGCAGCTGACAGCCCCAAACACCTTTGTCGTGCACTGTAAATATTGAATGCGGGCATATTCTCATATGGATTGTCAAGATTTGGCTGCGGGCTACTGCTGGTTATGAACGCATCTCTCTTTAAACCGATCATACTTGAAATTACATGAGTGTGGGAGCACGAGAAACCTTCGCACGCATATTTGACGAATTGTTTATCATACGCCCCCTCTCCCAAGTGAATATTAAACATATTATGCATACCCAGAGGTAATATGGCAGCCTTAATTGAATCAATACATCTAAAAGGCTCTGTGGAGGGATGACGTTGTGGCTTATGTCACAATGGGGTCTTTGAATTGGTATCGGTTTCATCTATGGATTAAAGATGATTTTATTTTATTTGATATATAAACACACCTGTGGAAAACCCGTTTCTGCGTCAGAGTGAAAATATAAAAAGTTTATGTATGTCACACAATTGGGTGTTTCTTCAGCTTGGGGCTTTTTATGGCCCAAGGGTTGATAAAATGAACCGATTTTAGTGTTTTTTTTATAAAAGTTACTTTTCATAATGCCTTCTTCGTTTACTTGCTTTCTTTATGACAGATTTCGTTGTTTTACCCTTCATGTTTAATGAACTATGAAAATGCACCATACCAATATAAATCATTATGTTTAAACATATATTTCTCTAAACAAAGTCCGAGACAAACCAATGTTTTTTGTGTGTGTGAAAATATATTCTGTAAATTTAGTAAAAAAAAAACAGAAAAACATTTAATACTAGCTATGAAATTAGCCATAGCAAGATAAATGTAATTTTATTCAAAACTGTGATTTCTACAACCATTGTTTAATGCTTAAATAAACACATTACAAAACTGGATATTTGATGAAAATGACACTCTGGAAGTACTTTTCATTACTTTTGCAAAAAATATGTAGAAAAAAAAAAATCCTGGAATGCTCCTATTATGCGGAAGCATATATACTGTTATAGCAATTGCAATTTTATATCTCACAATGTGACTCTCTTTCTTTCAAACTCCCTCACAATTTTTTTTTTTTTTTTTTTTGTTTTTACTCTGATGTAGAAACAGTCTTCCATAATAAAGAACAACGAGCGGTTAAGAAAAAGCTAAAAGAAGAAAAGATGTACCTCAGTTCAACGATTACAACTGGGTGCAAAAATTTCTCTCACTTAATGCACCCAATAATTAAAAGTCATACATTTATTTTTAAACTTTGATCATCTGATGTCATTTGAAGCCATTGTGCCAAATGCAGCACTGTAACCCTGGTATTCATCAGTGAACTTGTTTGAAGCAGTTCAACACCTAATAATTACAGCGGCTGCAAGGATTAAATCAGGTGTGGAACAAATGCCTTTATGTATCCCTGAGATAGTGATAATTCCTCACACAACAAGGACGTCTCTGAGGTTGAATACATTAGAATGAATCACCACGATCCTCTACCGGATTACTAAATGACTCATTTAATACATTAGAGGCCTTTGCAGGCAAACCATAGACCTCATATAGACAGATAAAACTGTCAGAGAGAATTCAGAACGAGAGAACGTATGTAACCTTCGCCTGGTGAAACAAAAATAAAAGAATTACGGGAAAAAAAAGCAGTCACCGCCCTTGTGCCAGTTCTCTTCCGCGGCCTAATGAAGTAATCTATTGTTTCTACCCAGAGGGCAAACAAGTTTGAATATATGGATGTAGCGAGATAATTGTCATTCCCATAATTGTGCGATTGTGAACCATTTAATTCTGTAAACCCTTCATTCTGCCACGGGGCGCAACCAATACAGCCCATTTAATTCCTTTTCATAAAAATCAATACAGTCCTTTAGGGGGACAGAGGTAAATGAGTCTATTAAACAGGAGGCTGTAATCAATGCATAATGAATATGGGATGTCTTGAGTGGGGTTAGAGAGTGTCATGTGCACAGACGTGTCCTGCATTAGCTACTGCGGGTCTAGATTCAATCCAGTCAAAACTGATTCAAAATGGCAGGTTTAATCGCTTTGAAAACCTCTTGATGTCACTGACGACTCGAGAAAACCAAACCTGGCTGTTTATTTGCTACTCAGTTTTAAACAGATGGATCCTGAATTGGGAAATGTATTGTTAGTGTTGGGCAATATTCAGAATTGAAGAACTGGATCCCTTTCATGAATTGAAAATCGAATTCTTGAATTGAATTTTGAATTGAACATGCCACACCTCACAGGAAGTTGAATTGGAATGTCAAATGAATTATTTGAAATTCAAATAAATAAATAAATAAATAAAATTCAACATATGCATTCTGGGAAAAGAAATCATGTGACACTGAAGACTGAAATAATGATGCTGAAAATTTATCTGTATCTTTTGATCAATTTTATGCATCTTTGCTGAATAAAATTTTATTTATTAAAAAACAACAACAACATCTTACTGAGCCCAGCCCTATTCTTTTTATCAATTATTATACAATTAATAGTGACCTGATATTGTCTGAAAGGAATGCCTTTCATCTCAGTCCACGAGTTACCATCACATTGTTCCAGTCAATTTGTGGACGATTCTAGAGATTTTGCCACAGCGTAGTTGACGTGTGGAGTGAGACGAGAAAGTGAAACAAACGAAAAAGAGAGAAAGAAGGTGACAGAGGGATGAAAGAGAGAAAAGTGAGAGCAGAAGGTGTTTTTATGAGCAATGGTTTTACTGTCCAGCTGCTGAGGTCTCACAGATGGCAGAGCGAGTATGACAGTCATGGGCAAGATATGAGTAGAGGAGATCACTGTGAATTTCCCCTCGACCAATGAGAACGCAGCTCTCAATAACCCACCGGCCACGCAGGTTCACCTTGGCTGGTCACGGACCTCGCAGACAGACTCTCTTAATAATGAAAATCCAATATGTGTGTATCACTGGAAGCGGTTATGATAGTTTTGAATTAGCCTTAATAATAATTCTGTGTGGATAATGCAGTAAGAGTATTGTGTATCTGTATGTGTGTGTGTGAGAGAGAGTTTAATGAACTGTGTACAGCATAATGAGAAACCAGTTGTCATGTGACTGAGACCTTGGAAACGAGACACCTCTCAGAATTCATAGCCTAACAGATGCTAATAAGAAAACTTTGTGCGTTGTGTTAATAAGCAGCAGACCTGAACGGAAATCTTTATGCCCCATAAAGCATAACCCGAGCAAAGAACACTATATCTACTTAATAATTACAAACCTGCCAGATGACACAATAAACATTATGACTCTTTTTCTTTCTTTCTTTCTTTCTTTCTTTCTTTCTTTCTTTCTTTCTTTCTTTCTTTCTTTCTTTCTTTCTTTCTTTCTTTTTCTTTCTTTCTTTCTTTCTTTCTTTCTTTCTTTCTTTCTTTCTTTCTCAGTTGCCAAATAGTCTGGCAGGCCCATCTGTCCCTGTGTCTGTTTCCAAACGGGCACTTCAAGGAATCCAGCAGGAATAACAGCCTTTGTACTGTGGACAAAAAATGAAGGAGGAAAAAAATAGTTTATAAATAGAGAATCACAAATCTGTATTCTGATTGGATGAGCCATGTCTGAATTTGCGATAAAGCTCAGGTAACTGTATATTCAATATTAATGCATCAGGTAGGGATGTTGCTTACAACTGATGCAGCTATTTATTGAACAGTGACGTCTATTATTATATTTTATCTTCTTCTCCAAATGCAGTTATGGAAAACTTTAGAAAACTTAGAATATATATATATATATATATATATATATATATATATATATATATATATATATATATATATATATATATATATATATATACACTGAACATTATTATAAATGCAACATTTTTGTTTTTGCCCCCATTTTTCATTTTCATGAGCTGAACTCAAAGATCTAAGACTTTTTCTATGCCCTTGTTGAGTGACAGTTTAATTTAGGGGTAAATTTGCAACCCTGCTACTCATTCTAGTATGTTTAAATTATTATTATTAATAGCAGTATTTATTTATTTATTTATTTATTTATTCATTTGTTTGTTTGTTTGTTTATTTATTTATGTGCACTGTCAATCAAATGTTTAGGGTCATTATTTATTTATTTCAATTTTTTTTATTTTATTTCAAATAAATGCTGTTCTTTTGAACTTTTCATTCATCAAATAAAAGAACACCATAAAATCAGCATATTAGAATGATTTCTGAAGGATCATGAGACACTGAAGAGTAACGGCTGCTGAAAATTCAGCTTTGTTCATATAATATTGAGTGAGACCACAGTGAATTCATAAAGAATGTCTTGTCTTCAAGTAGTCAATTTTAGTGTTTTTTCCTTTGATTTGTTTTCTTTGTTGACCCCAATGAACATTCAATTTTTTAATACAAAACATGAAAATTAAACTATCTAATTTGTTGTTTGACTTTATTGTGATGCTTTGTGTCTCGCTTCTTCAAAAGGACAGGAGGACATTCATCACTTCACAAAGAGATTCACTACAAGACTTCAGATCAGCTCCGTATCACAATGAATTTTACGCCCACTCATAAAAGGAATCCATTTCCATCTTAATTCACTGAAAGGATCTCTTCAAAACCGGCCTGGGCTCAAATTAATCTAATTCCGACCCCACAGGGAGATGTGTAATACATCCCTTCTCAAGCGCTCACTGTTCATCTCTTGTCATAGAGTAATGACTGAGCGCGTCCCAGTATCCCTGCTACACGTTGAAGTGGGGTCTGTGAGGGGATGTCATGACAGCTGCATAAAAGACCAGGTCATTTTAAAGTTCATTTAGAAGTCCTCAACATATACTGTATCTCAGAGATCAGGGCCAGTCGGGGCAAGGGCCAAAAACATAACATAAAAACATAAGTTCTGGGGACGGTAAAATCATTTTCTAATGTGTGTAAGTCTCTTATGTATGCAGCCTGTTTCTGCCATAACAATAATAATAAAACAAAAAGGTAATTGTGACTTTTTTTTATTTTTTAGATTATATCTCACAATGCAACTTTTTTCAGAGTCAACTGTGAGAAAAAAAGTCATAATTGCAAGACAATATAAATAATAATAAATAAATTTCTCAGAATTGTAAGTTAATATCTTGCAATTCTGCGTTTTTATCTTACAATTCTGATTTTTTTTTTTCCCAGAAATTCATCCAGTGGCAAGAACAAGCTTCCATACCTATGCTCACCAAGGCTGAATTTATTGCTATTGGATCTCATGATGAAAACATACCTTGGGGAACTTCGCAAGACGCAAAATACGTACCAGGAAGTACATATCAGTGCAGTTTCCAACAGAAATTAACACTAGAGGCGGTAAAACAGCGAGCACTTGCAATCATTTTCAAACACAGTTATGATTACAGCTACATATGTTTCACTTTCCGGACGTAACAAGCTTGCTCAGTAGCTCAGTCGGCATGGAATTGGACTTAGGATGTTGAATCCTTGGGTACAAATCCCGTGAAAAACATGACTCACGATGAAAGAGCTGAAAGATGAGAGATCGAAAAACAAGCTAAAACCGCATGCTTGCGATTGTGTTTTTAAGTCACATTCACTTTTGTTCATACTATCGGGTAGGAGTAGGTGTAGTGAAGATGTTACAGTATGTTATTTTAAAACATCACAGAGCATTAGCGTTATAGCGCCACTCAATGGACATTTCAAGTCAGAATTGCAATGACACGTACAAAACCAACGTCACATAAAACGTAACATATGTACGTTCACCTGTTCTGGGAAAAAAAAAAAAGAACACTCTTTTAGTGCCACCCTTTTAGTGGACATTTCAGATCGAATATGTTACATACATGGCGGTACGTATTTCACCTCTTGTGAAAAAGTTCCCAGAGGTACGTTTTCATCATGAGACCAGGTTGATTTATTTGGGGAAAAAATAAAAATAAAATAAAATAAAATAAAATAAAATAAAATAAAATAAAATAAAATAAAATAAAATATATAATAATAATAATAATAATAATAATAATAATAATAATAATAATAATAATAATAATAATAAATAAATAAATAAATAAATAAATATTTTATAAATATAAATTATTATTATTATTATTATTATTTAAATGTTACTTATCCCTAGTGACCTCTAGGTAAAAATGACAGTTATATGAATTTTGACTTTCTTATATTCAAATTTGAATTGCAGTTCTGCATCCTGTTTGCTAATTTGAATTCAAATTCAAAAAGCATTTTCAGTTCTATTCTGAGCGACGCAACAACTCTGGTGACAACATTCCCTATATAGTATACCATATAGAATTCAGATAATAAAGTGATTGGATGATACCACATCAGAAGATGCACTAAAACCTTGATATCTTGAAAGCACAGAAGCCATAACACCTTCATCTGAGACAATATGGCTGTTCCAGATAATGGGAGTCCCACGAGTGTATGCAATACCTCTTAAACATCGGTCCTTCACCTTTCATTGTAAACTATCAATTTGGGTAGAATCGCACTGTGGCAGCCATTTCTCCTTGAACGTTATATGCTTCCTGTCGTTATCCTTTCATACGACATCTTCAAACTGAGCTGTTCGCTCAAGCATGACACGTTCATGATTGCAGCTGATTAATCCCCCGATCAGGATGTCTATCTGCCACGTGACCACATTTCTCACAATCCTTTCCCATTTCATGAATAATGCAACTAGAGCGTCGAGAGGCGTGCTGCGGCAAAAATGTGGCGGCCATTTGTAATTACAATGATCTAAAACAGTATATGCCCCCATGCAGCCATTCGCAGGAGTCCGCTGCGGCCTAGGCACATCTCGCTCGGCATCTTAAACTATAAATTAAAAATCTGTTTTTGGAGACACTTCCGCACAAAACTGAACTTTTATTACGACTTAGCGAATAAATATTTAATCTGTGTATTCAGAGGTAATTTGTCATCCCCCTCAATGCCTGACCTAAAGCAGCGTTACAGGGGGAGAGGTTTAATTTGCTTTAGCGGCTGTGGAAAATGGTATGGATTCAGGCATTTCATTTTTTTTTTCTTTCTTTCTTTTTTGCCACCCTCTTCTGCTATTTTGCTCTTCTAGGAATCTCGAACTGCAGGCTTTGACAGGATCTATCAAAAGACACCACGGGAGTCCTTTAAACCAGAGACATGAAGACATGACATTGCAGCTTAAATAAGACCAAGCTAACTAAACTGCACTGATATACTTTAACTCCTCAGATATTTCCTTGAAATATTTAATTATATAAATACACATTAAAATACATAAAATACACATTTGTTATTTTTGTCAAACATTAGATGATTTTTTCCTTTTTCTTTTTTTTTTTTGGGGGGGACGAATTGGGAATGCTCAAACGATATCAGAAGGGTTTAGTAAACAGCATACAGTGTTTGGACACATCAGAAACACTTAAAATATTTGAATGTCATTGCATTAAATAACAAAACATTAAATTTGTTACATTGTTATATAATGGTTATAATTAAAACTAAAAGTGCTATTTTAAATAAATAAAAAAAAATTAAAAGAAAGATTTAAAAGAAAAGTTTACATGTATACAAATGTTTTTAGGCCAGTGAGCACAAAAAAACCCCACTCTCCTCATTTAAATAAAAATAATAATAATAATGAACTGTTGATGCCTAATAATACAAGACAAAATTAAGTTAATTAAACAAACCAGAAGCATGATTAAACTCGATGTGAAATGTCCAGTGGTTGGCGCTAAAAGAGTGTTCATCTTTTTTCCACGGAACAGATGAACGTACATATGGTACATTTTATGTGATGTTGGTTTTGTAGATGTCACCGCAGTTCTGACTTGAAATGTATATTGAGTGGCGCTATAAGTCTAATGCTCCCTGACGTTTTAAAATAACGTACCATCTGCACTACACCTAAACCTACCCGACAGTATGAACAAAAGCTAATGTGAGGTAAAAACACAATTGCAAGCATGCCATTTTGGCTTGTTTTTCGATCTCTCATCTTTCAGCTCTTTCATCATTTTTGACAGGATTCGTACTCAAGGATACCTCATCCTAAGTCCGATTCTGTGCCAGCTGAGTTAAAGACCAAGCTTGTTACATCTGGAAAGCGAAACATATGGAGCCGTAATCATAAACATGTACGAAAACAATTACAAGTGCTTGCTGTTTTACCAAATCTAGTGTTCATTAGAAACTGCAGTAATATGTACTTATTGGTACATATCTAGCGTCTTTGTGAAAAAGTACCTAGATGTAAGTTTTCATCATGAGATCAGACAGGCTTTATATATGGCTCACCTATGATTATGTAAGTATAAACATAAATAGTCAGTGCACACTGTCGTATGCCCATTTTGTGCATTTTGACACAAATCACATGTTTGGTCTCTATGACTTTGAAACAGAAATGTCAAATATTGTCATCTGACATTTCAACATTTTCACTTATGAATTTTTCATAAATGACATAGTCTGAAGAAGGGGAGCCATTCTTTCTGCAGGACAAAAGCAGCTAAGATAACATTTACTGTGAAAAAAAAAAAAAAAAAAAACCTTGTCAAAGTGGAAGCCGGTTTTAAAAGCGGGTTTAAGCCTTAAGCACTGGCCCCACTGCACACATATCCCTTTTTCCCTCCGTCTCTGATGTTGCCTGGATGGTAAATCTCCAGCTATTCCCTCCTGACCTCCACCAGCACCTGTGAGAGTGTATTTAGAGACCACATGATGATCCAATATGTTCAACACACTCAACATGTCATGTTCTATCTTCACTCTACTCCTTTACAACAGCTTCCACTTCACCCTTAACAGCGGCCAAGGAGGATAATAGGGTGTAACTTCAGACACTTTATGTCCGAACCTTTTTTATTAATTTCACATAAAGGTCATATTAAAACTGTCTTAGAAACATATGATGTATTTATTTATTTTTGATACTTTTTAAAAGCATGTTATGTATACATTTTATTGTTTTACCTTTATACCATACCTAGATTTGCAACCTAAAAATATGAAAATTCATTCTAATATTAATTCATTAATTCATAATAATCTAATATTAATTATGCATACTCAAATATAATCAAAAAGGGAAACTGAAATAATCACTTACATTTTTTAATAATTATGCATCGATCAGTCGTCATTTCCATCACAGTTTAAATAAAAGTTTAAATTTGAGATCTAAAAACATAACATGTTTTCACCATTTATTTTTGCTAGTTATTAAAAGCCTCTTATGCATAGACTTCATTGTTTTACCCTAAATATCCATCATAAAATATTCAACGCTATCTCATGACCAATTTGTATGTATTTTATGAGGTGGCTAATTCGTACATATTTTGTACGATTTGTCTAGACCCCAAGGACGGGTAGCTTTAGGGGCAGGGTTAGGGGTAGGTCATTTGTACAAATTCATACGAATTGGGAACTCGTAAATTATGTATGATTTATCAAAAATTGTGCGAATTTGTATGAGTGAGGTCGTGCGAATTTGTACAAATTAGCCACCTTGTAAAATATATACAAATTGCCGTGAGATCGGATTGAAATATTATGCATGCTCAAATCTAATTAAAGATTGAAATAGAAATAAATAATTTCAATATTAATTGAGAATGTGTGTGTGTGTGTGTATATACATATATATATATATATATACACACACACACACAGACAAATAAAGATCAAATCTGTAAAAAATCAATCTGTAATTTTGTCAATTTACAAAAAATCTGTAAAAAAAAAAAATATATATATATATATATATATATATATATAATATATTGTGTTTATTTAGGATAGCCACAGCAAGACGAAGATATATCATGATTTATATATATATATATATATATATATATATGTGTGTGTGTGTGTGTGTGTGTGTTATGTTATAAAACAGAACATAATTCAAGAAGTGGAAGTGACACTGTGGTGAAAATATATTAGAAAAAAAAGACTGCCAGCCCAATCTCACGGCAATTAGTACATATTTTACGAGGTGGCTAATTCGTACGAATTCGTACGACCTCACTCGTACAAATTCATATGATTTTTTCCAAATTGTACGTATTTTACGAGTTGCCAATTCGTATGAATTTGTACGAATGACCTACACCTAACCCCGCCCCTAAACCTACCCATCACTGAGGTTTAGACAAATCATACAAAATGTACGAGTGAGGTTGTACGAATTTGTACGAATTAGCCACCTCGTAAAATACGTACGAATTGGTCGTGAGACTGTGTTGACGAAACACCAAAAACACCAAAAAGAGTCAAAAATGTCAAACAAAATTCAAACTACACTGAAATTGGAATAATATTGGTAAAAAGAGAGCTACAGAGAGGGAGGTAGAGTGAAATGCATTTTATATAACAAGAAAGAAAGAACAAAATATAGAAATAAAAATGGGACAGGATAAAGGGCAAGGACATTTGATTCATCTAAATATGTCTGGTAGACACATTTGCTTTGTTTGCATCTCAGGACAGACAAAGTGCGGAGTGTCGTGGATACACGCTCTTCACAAGGTCTACCTCTGTCACATTTGCATTGCATGGCCTTTAAAGACGATCGTCTGTACGCGTGTTGTTCCTCTGTGTGCTTTGTTTTGCTCTGCTCTCAGATTGAGTATATCTCATTTAGTCTGATCTTCCCAATACCTTATTCCCAAACAATATCACTCAGCCCCACTTTCAGGAGAGGGTAATTTATGCGCATGATGGCTGAAAAGTTTACTTATTTCATGTTTAATGCATAAGTGTAAGGACTTCCTCCATCTCTAAACAAATAACAACTGGAGTTTGGATTTATGACTGATCAGTGACCATTGTGTGTTGAAGTTGGTCTATATGATAATGAGATTTATATAGAGAAATATTGCAAAGCTCAGAAAATGCCATCTCATGGTCTGTTATTTATACAATGTACAGTAGGTCAGTTCATGAAAAACAACTATTTCTCTTGCGTAATGTGTTTCATACTTATCATTTGATTCCAGTAACCTCGTCCCAGAAGGCTAATTACTATTCATCTACAATCTTAAACATGATAAATGTTTGCATATCTGAATCACAGCTGCACACATCACACAGCAACTGCAGCAGGCGTCAGACAATTTGCTATGAGGTTGGCAAGATATGTTGAGGTGAGAAATATTAGCTTCAGCTCTGGGCCTCAACTGGTTGTGTAAAGTGTAAGTAATTTATGCAAATTGTTGCATTTTTAAGTAAATTCAGTGGGCTGGTTACATAAGAATAGATTCATGAAGGATTTTCACATTTGTTTTGCTTGTTTTTACATGACTATGTCTTTACATTATCTTTTTTTTTTCCAATTATAAAAGAGCCAGTGTATGTATGACTGCTTTAATAGGATAATTCAGCCAAAAGAGACAATTATGTCATCATTCATCATTAGCCTGTCAATCAAAATCCAGAAAAAAAATAAAATAAAATACAAACATTACAGTACGATTTATCTTATGCTCACAAAGGCTGCATTTATTTGATCAAAACAACAGTAATATCTTTTGCAAGTGTTTTGTTATGTATTCCTGTCATGGCAAAGCTGAATTTCAAGCAGCCATTATTTCAGTCTTTAGTGTCAAATGATCTTTCAGAAATCATACTAATATGCTGAAAAGAACTGGATTTATTTGAAATAGAAATTTTTTTTTTGTAACATTATAAAAGCCTTTACTGTTATTTTTGATCAAATCAATGCATCCCTGCTAAATAAAAGTTTTCATTTTTATCTTTTGTGTGTCCATCAAGCATCATTTCCATCACATCGAAAAATAAAGTCTAACTTTGAGGTGTGAACCATATTATGTAATCATCATTTATTTTTGCTCCTTTTAAAAAGCCTTTTATGTATAAATTGTATTGTTTTAACCCATTATTATTGTTGTTTTTATTTTGCACATTCAAGCATAATCAATGAGTGAAACAGAAATATTGAATTTGAATATATGTATTTTTTTAATTACATAATTAGCCTTAGTAAGACTTACAGCTCCCAACATTCAAATGTATTGCATTCAGTGATGAGAATCAGTGATGTATTGGTGCAAAGCATCCTAAATATGCAGGATTCAATATACACAAGCACAACACAATAATAACAACATAATTTTGGATAATTTATAACAATTTTTGGTGCAAATTATTTCTTAAAAGAGAGACAATCAACCACAAAAACAAGTTAAAAGAGTAAAAACGGCCAAAAAAGACACATTTCAGGTCCCTCAGTCTTTAAAGGTCTGTTATCAGTTTGAGTAATACAGCAAGAACACCGTGTTAATAAAACGACATGAATTATTAAAGTACCCGTCTGCTGTGAGAAATACTACTTAAACTTAGAACAGAGGGATTCTTATTAATTTATGCACTTCTGAGCAGGTAAAATAAAGAAGGGCACAATTTAAGCTTCACTTTAACACAAACCTCCACTCACAAGAGGGCAACTATGCAGCACAACAGCAGACATTGATGCTATGCATTTGACGTTAAGTGACAAAATAAGAACATGGAAAAAGGTAAAACAAGGAGGAAATTAAGCCTCAGTCTATTTTACCGTTGGACGAGCAAAGCCGGTACAACAACTTGAGGTTAAAAAAAGGGAGTTGTTTTTGCTCCTCATTCTTCACTTCCTCCTTTTCTTATCCACTCTCTCTCTCTTTTTAACATTGAGTGACTCAATTTCATGCTCCATTGCCATATCTACGCCAACACTGCATGAAATCATTTCAATGCGGGGATTTCAAAGTAACTGAGTATTTCAAAAAGTCCCCTGATATGGGTTTGTATTAGTCAGGGCCGATGCGGCGTAGCACGTATTCACACACACAATCGGCACAGATAACTCTTCAGCGGAGGATTGGAGCCGTACACCTTTGCATCGTCCTAAAGGATGAAATCAATAAATATTGTCCCCATGACTGAGTTTGTATTACTGGAAAATTCAGCTGACTCTTCGCGATTTGATGGTGATTCACAACACCGCCGTGTTCAGTGAATAATTGGATGAAAAACCTTAAACCATCAGAGTGTTCGCTGATTAACGTGAAACTCTATTCATCGGAGTCATCCACTTTCAGATTTAAAGAAGCAAAGTAAATGTAAAGTGGGGGGAAGTCTCGAAATAGCCAGATTCATATCCGATCAGTGGGTACGTGAAGAGTTTAAATGAGTACGGTAGAAATGGTAGCCGTCTAACTGCCTGTATTTCACTTTGCAAGACGGCGGTCAAGGCGCTTTAATACACACAAAGCAAAATTAACCCACTTACAGTAAAAGTCATTTTGTACACTGCTCTGTGTCTATGACCTCATGGTCAACACGTGAACGTCGTAAAAACGTGCTGGTGAAAACACAAGGCCCATTATGCGTTCTTAACGAGGGCTATGACCACACTCTCAACTGCATTCAATCACGCTCATTAAAGACTCTGCTCCATTACTGAATTTAGCAGCTGAGCAGTCATTAAAATGTTTAAACTTGTTGTGGTGTAGTGCTTAAAGTGCTGAGTGAGTAATGTCTCGGTTACATATGTAACCCTCGTTCCCTGAAGGAGGGAATGGAGACGTAACGTCATAGTGACTGACGTAATGGGATCTCGCCAGAAAGCCCAATCACCTTCGAGTGTTAACAAAACAGGCCAATGACAGTTGGCATGCGTGTTTCGCTACGCGCACCCCGTCCCGCAGCGCGGGTATAAAAGGAGAGCGCGTGCAAATGCACATCAATTTTTCGCTTCGGAGCCGAGACTGTGTGCCCCGGCCATACAGCGGTGGTACAGCAACTGTGGCGACGGGACGTTACATCTCCATTCCCTCCTTCAGGGAACAAGGGTTACATATATAACCGAGACGTTCCCTATCAGTCAGTCACGTTCGATGTAACGTCATAGTGACTGACGTAATGGGATCCCAATGAAAACGCCACTATTGCTGACCCCCTCCAGTGCCCTGCGGAAGCTGGAAAGTCCCCCCACACCAGTTGGGACAGAAGATAGGACAGGGCTTAGGCAGAGATGAGAGCCACTGCTGTTCCGTACAGTGGATAACACTGGGAAAGCGTACCCAAGTAGGGGAACGCTACGGAAGCCACATCCTGCATAAAGGAGGTACCATGTGGAGATTACACATATGGACTGGCCAAGGGCAGTACTACATATGGAAGTCTCTGAGGTAGACTCAGCCAGCCTGGGGTGAGATCAATACACAGCAGAGACGGCAGAAGGTCTCTGCCAGGGAAAGACACGGGCTCACCGTTAGGGGAGCCATGCCGTGGAAGAATACACATGTGGGATCACCCGAAGGGGAATCACTACACATGGGCACCTAGCCCAGGACAAGGGCTGACCTTGGGCAAACACACGAGTGCTGGACCTGGTGTCTGGCGCTCCGCCACGCCTGACTGCCGAAGGTGCAGGGTGCAGGAGGAACTTCAACAGGATTCGCCAAGGGGAACTGAACTGAGAAGCCGTAAAAGCGCACGTATTCGGTCCATAGAGGGGAATGGCGCAGCAAGCGTGATTGACAACGAGCAGGTCTGGTGTTACTGGCCATCTGAGGCAAGTACATGGGAGGACACAGGCTCTACACGGAGATTACAGAATCTCGCAAATGTGTTAGGTGTCGCCCAGCCGGCAGCTCTACAAATGTCTGCTATCGAGGCGCCCTGCGCCAAAGCCCAGGAAGACGCCACACCTTTCGTAGAGTGTGCTCTTACACCGAGGGGGCACGGTAAGCGCTGAGCCTGATACGCCAAGACTATAGCCTCCACTATCCAGTGGGAAAGTCTCTGTTTGGAGACAGCCTTTCCCTTCTGCTATCCTCCGAAGCGGACAAAGAGCTGGTCTGAGGTCCTGAAGCTCTGCGTGCAGTCCACGTAAACGCGCAAGGCGCAGACGGGACAGAGCAGAGCAATGGCTGGGTCTGCCTCCTCCCAGAGCAGCACTTGCAAGTTCACCACCTGGTCCCTAAAGGGCGTGGTGGGAACTTTGGGCACATATCCAGGCCGGGGTCTCAGGACAATGTGAGAGTCAGCCGGTCCGAATTCTAGGCACAAATTATCGACCTAAAATGCCTGCAGGTCCCCTACCCTCTTGACTGAGGCCAGTGCAGTGAGGAGCACTGTCTTCAACGACAGAAACTTAAGCTCTACTGACTGCAGAGGCTCGAAGGGCTCCTCCTTCAAGGCCAGCAGGACCGAGGGGAAATCCCAAGAGGGTACCAGATGAGGGCGCGGATG